>JAMZAV010003043.1:0-105370 GCA_024449915.1 Sweltsa coloradensis
TTTGAATGACTAGAAAAAACGTTAGATTGAAAACAAGAACTTAACAGGTAATATACAACACACTTCTTCATCAGAAGTGCTAAGAATATTTTGTTAAACATTGTTAGTTCTCAATCAATTTTTGCGTTTAAAAACATTTTTCGTGTTGATTTTATTTCAGGGAAACATTAAAGTTAAAATCATTACCATTTAAGAAACTTTAAAAGGTAAATTACAACCGTTTACGTAATGAAAAGAAAATTAATTTATCTCTATTCAAGGGTTTAGCGACCATGAATAGAAGGGTCGAGGATAGATAAGATCTAAATCTTGTGCACTCTGCCCGTCGAGGAAGGTGGTGGTGGTAAAGAGGGGAGGAAATTCCTGGTACCTGCGGACCAATCTTCCCGTGAAGTCCACTTTAGATGGGACCGAATACGGAATGAGGATATCCGAGATCAAGTAGGCGTGAGGAATTTAATGGAGCGAATTGGAGAGAGAAGATTAAAGTGGTTCGGACATGTCAAAAGGATGGAAGGAGCGAGATTACCGAGAAGGATGATGGAATTGGAAATTCCAGGTAGGAGACCAAGGGGCAGACCACGACAACAATGGCAGAATAGTGTGAGAAAAGATGTGGAACAGCGAGGAGGAGACTGGAATGTGGTGGAAGGAGAGGAGTGGTGGCAGAACAGAAGAAGAGGCCTGTCTTCAATGCCGACCCAATGCAGAGTTGGACGTGGCAACAGATAATGATAATGATGATGATCAAACGAGATCAAATTTTGAAAAAACAAGCCATATACAAGTTTTGATATCACCTTTCTGACAAAGAATAATCTTGATCGATAGAGAATGTAGGTGTAGTTCGAAACGCACGAACATACAATTTCGGCTCGAATCGTAGCGTTCCCTTGCTAGTTCGAACTTCGCCAAGTCGTATTCAATGCTGATAAGAAGACTTCTCACACAGCCCTGCTATTGTTTGTCTGTTTGCAGAATAATGACCAGCAATGATGTTAAACGACACTTGCATGTACCGAATATGACGTCAGTTATTTCAATTATTTATATAATCTGAGTAAATTGAAATTCGTGTTGGGGGTTTAGTCAGCATTGCTAATTAGTATTTAATACGACAAGCGGCTCTTGATTATTCATTTGTAATGAGGTTATAGTTTGGAAATTTGAATAATGACAATTTGACTAGTGGACAAGGACGTTAATGATTTGCAGTTCACACACTGTTGCCACTGTCAGCTCACTCCAGCTTTGTATATTACTTCAACTGCTACTAATTGCAATTCGTGATACTACTAACATACATTATCGTCAAGTTAATGTATTTAACTCCAGATTTAGAAATACCTATAGTTTTTCATGATTTTTTTTCGCCTGTTACTATCGCCATGTGTATTTTAAGAGGGCACTTCCCGGCCCGAAATGAACATAAAACATTGCTCACAGAAAGGTCTGATTGCCAAACTAATATAGCCAGAAGTCTCAAGTTAACTCTGAATTGTTAAGATAAGGTAGATCTATGCTCATATGCTATTTAATTTTCTGTACCTTTGCAACTTTTTTCATGCGGATTTTTGCAAAAGTTTGCCATGTTTTACGTTTGTTCGGTGTATGTTTTACAACTTATTTGTTTTTAAATAATCCTCTAAAGGGCATGCAAGCATAGCTCTAATCTGTATAAAGTTAACTTAGTGTATAATACAACGTATTATCTATAATAGTTCGTTCGTCAATCAGACCGTTTTTGCCAGATTATGTTTTAAGTCAAATAACATGCGTAAGATAGGTCTTCTTAAAGTTTCAAGTGGATCATCATGCGAGTAACGAGAATATCAGATTGCCACGTGTTAATATATCCTTTTTAAAGATGCATTGATGCGATGTGATGTTTATGTAAATGTAAATAGTTTGCAGGCTCAGCTCTGACGATATTGCGTCGCTCATGCGCAGACGTAACCTACAAAGTCCAGTCATTGTTACGAACTAAGTTGCTCACGGCGTTATTCACTAGTTTTTAATTTATTTATTAATTAATAACCTCTGCGCCAGTCAGTTATTGGAAATTGAAATTGATTACAAAGGATTACACAAATATATACAAAAAGTAAACAGTATTTGAAGAAATAAAAACATAATTATGATACCAGATTCAACAAAAAACATTTCTGTTGGGCCAAACACAATTAAATAAATTGTGAGAAGTTAATGGAATTGAAATAAATTGGACGAAATTGATAAATTTCGTTTTAAAAACGTAATAAAAGGGAAAGAGTTTAGTTGGGAAACAAACCAATTATAAATATGGTGAATATGAAAATATCAATACAAAATAAAAATACGAAAATAAATTAAACTGATTTGTTTGAAATTACTTCCTATATAGTTGTGCGTAAGCAAGCTTGCCCATGCTGGCGTTTTTCTTGGGTGAATCGTAATTGGATGAGCGAAGCGAAGACTTCAATTTCACTGACCCCCAAAAAATTTAGCTTGGGTGTTTTTTTTTTTTGTTTGTTTGTTTGTTTTTCTGTCTGTTAACTCTCTACCAGGCAAACGGCATATCCGATCTTGATGAAAATTGGAAGGTACTTTCGAAATCTTTGAACTTAGAGGTGTATTGTTTTTGGGTACAATCGAAGAAATATTTCTCATGAATATCGTACACTTACGATTTTTTTCGATTTTTTTTGCGATATTTTCGTGACATTTGGGCCGATTCTGACCAAACGGGTAGGGCTACAACGTTTATATTTTACATGGACATTAAGATAATGGTGATGCATTGCCGTCTGAAAGAAAAAGTTGAAAAAGTTACCCCGAATTCATAGAATAAAGGTTTTAATATGAGTTTTTTTAGGTTTATTAACAATTATAACAAGTAACAATAGAAACTTGACAACAATCACCTACAATGCATTCAAAAAGCACTTGCAAAGGAGAAGTGGTCCTACGCAAACTAAAAACTAACAAAAAAGCTCATCCATCAACGCGGCGGGACTTAAGCGTTTTCCTAGTAATATTCTAAATGCTGACTACTGATTGGTTACGATTCACCCGTCGATTCGAACATAACCGCCAATGTTACTTCGGAGCCACTTTACCTACCTATACTTGCCCCAAGGTCTAATTTATCTCCTAGTTGACTTTCAGGGAACCACGGAACACATCCATTACATCAGTTTCAAATATTCCACCTAATCAAGTGGGAGGAACAATGCACAAAACACAGGGGCTAATATTGATACAAAAATTAGGCAAATTACTCTATAACAATCGGCATATATATATATATGATAAAAACAAGGATCTTGGGTAAAACCGCGTCGAAAATAAGATGAACCAGGGCAGAACCTGGGCGTCCACCGACGTTTCGTCTGTACTACGTCAGACATTTTCAAGGTTGACTGTGACTCTACGGAGGTTGGAGTCACAGTGGTTGGCAAGCACGCAGCGCCCGCCTTATATAGCCTGAGTAAAGGGGGCGGGGCGGCGAGGTATATAGAAAATGGTGGGGGCGGCGATGTCATATCAAAAAAAATATATCGGATGGTGGCAATAGAGAAAAAAAAAAAAGCTAAGTTTACTTAGTAAAACCCTTTTTCAGTCCGGTTTTGTATAGGGCCTGATTGGTTGTCTTTTGAAATTTTATTGTGTTTTGAATTATGGAATCGAAATTTGCACCATCCGAGGGATTTGGTGAATGGGTTTTACGGATACATTTCGAGGCATGAGTGCGGGTTTTCCCAAAAGCAAGAGGGGGGCTCTGGCTTCATCTCTTTTTTTAAATTTTATTCGGCCGTTCTCAATTTCTCAGATTCACGGAAAATACGTGGCTTGAGCTGTTGTACAGGACAAATGTTTTATTTTGTCAAAATCTATCACATGCGAGTAAGCTTTAGCATGTTGAGCCAGGGTGTTTTTCTTGTACCTGCTTCACAGCATTAGAGTGTTCATTTATCCTCACTGCATGCGTTGCCTGTTTGGCCTTATTTTACGTTTGATCCAGTCGCCACGGGGAAACCTCTAAACCCCTTTTTCTTCCAGATGAACAGAGCCTTAGCACTTCTCAAAAAGGAGTGTTTTTTCTGTCAGTAGGAAAGGGTTTTCGATTTCTTACGATTGAGGATTCTACCTATACGTCGTGGTACCCTTGACATATGGAAGAAAAGCTTTAGCCGTGGTTTTTTGTCCTCAGTATCATCCTCAGATTTCTTCAGTTCACTTTAAACGCTCGGTTATGTCTCGGTCCAAGAAAACCATTTAGTGAGAGGTTTCAGGGAAAGTTGTCAAATTCCTCTTTTGAGTGAGATTTGTCAGTAAGGGTTTCCCTGGACCGGGTGACCAGAGTTTTAAACCAAAAAAAACTGTGAAGGACGGGGTGGGAAGCAGCTTTCCGATCCGGTTGGGTGGGTGGGTTTTCTATAGATGTGTGTCCCAAACGCCATAAACATTCTTTATTCCCAAGACATCGAGAAAAGCAAGGAGTGTTGGATTTATTCCAGGGTGAACTAAAAGTTCGAATGGATACCTTTTAGTAGTCAAAAAAAATCTTTTCAACTTGTCCACCCCATGGGGCCAAATGGCATAGATGTCGTCCACTTTCCCGTATCCAAGAAGATGGTTTGTTAGGAGCTGCAGTAGGGCCTTATTCCAAAATTATCATGAATAATTTGGCAAATAGGTGGGATAGCGGCGAGCCCATTGGAGCTCCCCCCACTTGTTTTAAAAAAAACTTGTTTTCATAAAAAAAAGTATGTAGAAGAATGCAATGCCTTTTTTATTTATGATGCCCTTCGGACCCATAGCTTTCTTAATAGAACAAGGGCCCCTCCACAGGTATGTGGTAAAAGGGGAAACCACATCAAAAAACCAATTGTCCCCAGGGCAAAACCCCCATTCTTTGATCACCCTGGATCAGGTGAGGGGAGTTTTTTCACATGGGACGCAGCATCCTCCGAGTAAGGTTTGGGAAACCCTTTTAGCGACAATCTGGCCAGGTTGTGGGGGTCCCCTACGCGCCACTATGGGTCGCAAGGGGGCTCCGGGGGTTTTTGGGGTTTTTGGGGAAACCCCCTTTTCAGTTCGGAAAAAGAGAGGATTTTTCCCTAGGGGAAAGAGAAAATTTTTGTGCTTCAGGGTCAATTTAAGGAAAGTATAAGGGTCTAGTTGCTTTTTAGGTAAGTAGTCGGATCTTGGGGGTAGTATATGCCTTATTTTAAGAAGGGCTAACATCTTGTCCCTTTTAATCAAGCGTTTAGTAGACGGTGGCATTTCCCCTTATCTGCTGGCAGAAAAATAGATGCTGTATTTTCTTCAACTCCTCAAGGGCACGTAGCTCAGAGGCTGGGAATTCCTAGTGGGGGGCTTGGCCTTACGGAGGACCTTCGCAACATCTTTCCGCACCTGCTCGCTTCCCCCATCTGGAAAAAAACCCTAACAGCAATTTTATCCACATATGATGTCTTCCACCGGCAAATGACTGGGGGCCACCCCCCAAAATTGAAACCCCTTTGCTAAAAACTGCAGTGGGAATTCATCAATCGGGCAATCAGAAAATTTTGAAAAGACATGTGAAGGATCTAATTTTCCCTATCAGTTTTGTACACGTTGTAGAGCATTGATTTATCATTTTTCTCTCGTTTGTTTGCCTATCCATTTCCGCTCTCTCTGTAGTTTAACCCCGGGCAATTTATAAAAAAAAACAAGGGGTGTATGGTTTTTTACAGAAACAAATGGACGTCTAGTTAACCCCCCCCCCCCTTTGCGGATGATCAAAGGGCTTTTCTGGCTCTGTATGGCATGCGTAGGAGCGCCATCTTGCACGTTTAAAAAATTTTTTTAGTTAGTGGGGCTAGTATGATAGCTTAATTTTATTGCAACGGAATGAGACCCTTTATCTCTGCAATGAAGCAGGAACGTAAGATGCACAACCACTTAGCTTTTTTTCTTTATATATTATATATGTTCTGTTTTTTAAAAACTCGGTTATAAATTTACTTTGGTTATAATTTGCACTTTTTGTTGTCCGAAAAAGTCGGATTTGGATCCCTTTTCCCACCTTAATTTTTTAATGTTCAATATCGCGGAAAGGCATTCGCCCCAGCTAATAACATGTTAATAGTATCGTTAAATTTTTTTTCTTGTAGACCAGAGTTTTTTCGGTTTTCCCAACAAATTTTTGGGGCCAAAATTAAGTAATATTTTTCCAAAAAAAAGTATTTTAAATTTTCCATCAAAGAAAATATTTTACCTCATGTTTCGGATTTTTTTTAAAAAAAGGGGCGCATTCGTTTTTTTACTACTTTCAAATATACATTTTGTTTTGAAATCGAAAAAGAAAATACGAATGAAAAAGTTGCGTTTGGAGGGGATAGAAGCGAGTTCGTTAAAAAAATATAGTTTCGTAAAGGTATTTTTGTTAAACTTATTTTCCAAAAAAATACAAAGCTCCGATAGCGATATGCGCTATCCCCGCTTAAATTGTCAAAAAAGTTTGATGAAAAAATTTGGGGGTCGAAAAAATGGTCCAGACGTTTTTGGAAATTTGCTGAAATTTTTCCCACAAGGGAATTTTTTAAAGGACATTTAAATTTAAAAAAAGTTTGCCCCCAGTTTTAAAAAACCGCGCGTTAAAGGCCCTACCCCCTGAACAGAAAATGGTAAGGGGTCGTGAGCATGGCCCAACTCAAAGGCGCAAACGATTTTATGATTTCTGCTGAAAAAGGTGGTAATACATTACCAAATTTTGAATGGTGTTTAAAAAAGTACTTTTTTTATTGATATCCGTAATTGGTTGCACAAAATAAGCCCCAAAAATCCATTGCGAGAAATAAGTCCAAAACCTGAAAAAATGGGAAATCCAAAACATGGATCACAATTCTGGAAATTCCCCACCAAAACCGTTTATTTTACGTTTAAAACCAAATCAACCTGCGCGTTCGCTTTGATTTAAACGTTGATATCCATTATGCAAAATTTGAGTTTAAAAAATCTGTATACTTGGAATAAATTCCCAAAGTTGACCAAAATATCAGTAAATTTTTGTGGATTTCATTAAATTTTCATTCAAAATCAATTAATTAATTTAGGAATACGCATAAGGGATAACATAGATTTATTCTTTATTAACATTTGTGTGAAATTTGATAATGGTGCTATAAACCGTTTACCCGAAAAATCCAGAAAGCTTGAGCGCGTAAACTCGCCCCCGTCAAAGCCTCAGCACACCCCTTAATAATTTGAGTTCATGAGTTTTTTATTCCGCTAGCCTGAGGGGGAATGAACCCTACTATTGTCTGCCCAGTCTGCCCTCGTGTCTCATGCAGCATTCTGTCTCTAAGCTATACACGAGTATCTTCTCCACGTCCACACAAGCCATGCGCGAAATGCTCCCATTTGAGCTCCTGGCAATAAATACTTCAAACGACACGCAGGCAGGCAGGCAGCTCGCAGAGCTCAAAGATACAAGAAATAAGTAAATAAGTCTGCGATAATAGGCATGCAACGTGGAATTTTTGAACGATAGAAATAAAGCGACAAGGAAATGATGTGGTCATATAAGCGCTCAACATTATTTGCCATACGCTCTGGAAATATACTTGTTGGGGAAAGGAGGCAAGCAAGATGTAATACCAAACATAAGTTAATCTGTTTTTACTGTTGTAATAATTTCGTCTTCTTCATCGGATCAGTGTTCGAAAACACTGCTTTTTAATCCCAAAGAAAATAACAAAACACGTTTGATTATTTTGGGTTTATTAAAGGTACGTTCAAAATAAACGTGCGTATATAATAATACTTTAAAGGGATACATTTCGATTAATTTTGTATGCGAATTTAATTAATGCATGAAGTAAGACTGATTTTAGTTGACAATAATGTCAACTGTATCATGATACACAACTCTTGGCTCGATCCCTCGTCTATCCTAGGATCTAGTATATCGTTAACAGAAAAAGTAGCTTTCCAAATGTTTAGCTTAACTAAGTAGTTGGTGCAGGGCAGAACTTTATACTTTAATACGATTCAACGCTATATGCATACCAGTATAAGTTAATTTTTATTCCTGCGCTGTTACGATAGAATTTAAGCAAGTACACACTGAAGGGGAATCACTGTCAATTTCCACATTATAATATTGAAACAGTTTAGAACCCCCCCCCCCCCCCCCCCTAACGCGACCCGCCTTATAGAACAACGGAGTCTATTACATCTGATGTATCGTTACCATTTCCTCGACGTTCTAGTCGCAGCCACGCTCGAGTGAGTTCTATCCCCCTTACATTGAATCCTGTGTTCGTTTCAGATTCATACTCCGCGTCCTCCACATAAGTGCGCGCACGTAATACATGAACCTCCCACTCTACAAGTCAGATCTTCTCGTATGATCTCAGACAACTTCGCACAAACGGCAAGGAATTCGTCTCAATAGAGTGACATTTTTATTAGGGCTGGGCTATGGCATATCATTCAACAATCGATATCGTACGAAAATTTCAATGTCTATATCGATATATAACAAACTTATTATGTGCAAAAATTGTTATTGATGTTTTCAAGGAAACGTGTTCATAATATTATCATTGAGTAGGTTCTATACTCAATAATATTAGTAATGTGTGGCTAAAATAAAAGCGCCAAAAATGAATAAAGATGTGTACGATCTCACACTTCGTTGAATGACCCGGCATCTCCACCATTTGTAAAAATCGGGACGAATGTACTATAGGCTTACCGGCACCTACACCATAATAATAAAGCTCGCGAATCGAAATTTGATGAGATAGATTCATATTTCTTAGGTATTTACATCATTTAGGGCTTGCACATTTACATTTCTTAATATTGTATCAATTGTTATCGATTTTGACGAAATTACTTACAAAATGTGAACCTTTATTTTTAATTCTGAGTTTCGATATTTTGATATGGAGTCAAAATATCGGTATCGAAAATATTCTCACATATCGATATCATATCGGAAATATATACATACATATATAAATACATTCATAAATACATAAATATAGACAATCTGCATGGGTACTTCAGTGAATCCCTAGCTAGGTTGCCCACTGTACCTGACAGAATCCCTTTCATTTGCGGCCAAGCGTCAGTGAGTACCTCACATTGTTAAATAATGAACGGGATTTTGTTATTCGAGCAGGTTCTATGGACAACCGATCTTAAAATGACTATTACACGTAGAAGCATTAATACATATTATTCGAAAATAAAATGTTTTGAACAGCCATGGCGATTTAGCCGAGATCGTTTAACCGGTTCCCACTCGAACACCGAATCGGGCGTGGTCACTGGTAGAGTGGGTGACCGCTCTGCCCTGAAACTCTCGTATACCGCTGGTTAGAGCAGATGGAGGGTTCGAGAGCTAGCGTAACGGCTTCGTTCTCCTCGACGTCTGCTCGGCAGTCCGGGTTAGTGGAGGAACCTATATGACTGTCAAAGTTACACCGTCCTTTCGGATGGGACGTTAAGCCGTTGGTCCCTTGGTACTTTTCGAAAGGAGTAGGCTACGTGCCGGTACCGGGTTTCCCCTCCTCCCTTCTGTTCATACTTCATCCTCATCTATCACCACTCATCGTCTCGATTAGTCAAAGTGCATAAATATGAGACGTTAAGCAATATCCAATCAATCAATCAAAATGTTTTGAAATATTTTTGGTGGAGGCGCCGGGTCCAGTTATTTCCATCCTTTGGATAAATGTGTATCCACAGATATTAAACACCTATAGTAGGCTAGATTAGCAGTCATTGGTCCACTTCCGTGACAGTAAGAAGCCATCTTGAAATTCTTGTTTGCATGTTAAGTAAATGGGAGCGATTTGTAACCAAAATAGTTCTCAAGATTGCCGCCAGGTTGACAGGTAAGCATACTAGCCTTTAACATCAAATGATTACTAAATTCTCTTATGCAATGACATTTTATTGTTTCTGTTTGTGCATTACCATGCTGCACAAGCTAAAACCATATCAAACAATCCTGTAAAATACTTTATTGCAATAAAAAAGCATAAATTAAAACGCCAAATCGCCATCTTGAAATGGAGTGATTGGCGCTTCAATTTGGTACACTCGCGCCTGTGCGGAGGTATTGGAGACTGCTAATCTGGCCTACTATAAGTGTTTAATATTTATGTGTGTCTCCGCCCCCCCCTGCCCCCCAGGGTCACCAAAACATTGTGTATCATCCTTGTTGATCGCAATGTCAACACAAAAGTTCTGACAATCGGAGGTCATGTTCGGTTTTTATCGTGAGACGTGACACGATCAAAGACGGACGGACACAATAGGGCCTCATAATCTGTAATAGACTTTATCACTTAATTTGGATGCTCGGGAAACACTCCTGTAGGTAGAATTGAAAACATTTAATACATTTCATAAATAAAGAAGACCATCCCGACCGGGGTTCGAACCCGGGTCTCCCACATTCCAGTCTATAATCCAACTACAATTCAGACGTTAGAAGGTACCGTCTCGGTAGTCTAGTTGGGTATGTCGCCTACCTCAAATGTGGAAGACATGGGTTCGAACACCGTTCGGGATGGACGTTTTTAATTTGTGCATTGTATTAAATATTTAGACTTAAGATGATTGTTCAATGCATTTGTCTGACGACATGTTAATCGATTAAAAAGCATCTGAAACTTAATATTTGTAACGTGTGCTGAGGCCTTCTCTGCTACGTTAATATGTCACGTTAATTATTTAAGCATATCGACGTTTCAACGTTATAAAGTACGTCATCATCAGGACCGATTCACTTTTATAAATTATACACAACTAATTGGTTAGAAAATTAGATAATAATGTCACAGCACAAATCGTGTTCCTAAACGAGTATTATATTTATATTTTAATTCTATGCTATGCTTCTGGTGCCCTCCTCCCTCCCCCGAACAAATTACCCCATGGTTACGCTAAGGGCTTCAGCTCCATTGGCTTTAGACACATAACCTCTGCCTAAATATAAATTTGAGCAGCTTACGCGCCATGAAAATCTGTTTTGAGTAAGCGAATTCTATCCCATTATCCTCTAAGTAATTCATCAGTTAATTAACCGTATTAACAAACAACAACACTCAACTTCCTGGAAATGTTGCTTTGAAAATTAAATATTTCATCCCAGTTTTCCGCTTTAGCTGGTTATACTAAATCCACGAGATCCGGCGTCTAAAAGTTGTGGAAATATTCAACGATCCGGGGATTTTTATTTGCCCCACTTGTATGTTACACATTCTGTTGAATTAACAACAGAGCCACTAAATAAAGTTTACCATAACAAAATTAAGGTAACGTTATTTCTCAGTTCTTAATTTGTATTGAAAAAGGTAGTGGTACCCTACATTGCGACGTCATATATTAATAATATATGCTTTACAAATTCTACCCATCTCCCCCCCCCCCCCCCGGCAAAATACCATGACTTTTCCAGATTGAAAACCGTATTTTTTAAGAATGTAAATTTGGCTGATTAAGATACTTTCTTTTCCTTCAACGTTTGGGGGTCCGGGTGCTTGGCCGCGGAAAATTGATGATTCTATAAATTAAAATAAGGAACTTCCAGAAATATAACACGACGGTTACCACTACGGCAAACAACAATTGCAACTATTATAGTGATGCACCTATGTAATAGGGAACTCAACAAAGTCAACAATTCAACCCGGCGTTTAACACTGCTTTCCAGCACACGCTTACTCACCATTCCTCTGCTTTTACAGCTTTGTTATACGCGGACTCGAATTTTCCATTTACAAATTTGTCGTCAACTCTTTATTAATGTTTTGTGAAGCGGCTAGCAGTCAAAATATTGTGTTTAAAAACGAATAAAAATTGTAACAAAAGTTTAAAAATTTTAAATAATAATACCTGGTGCAAGTACAATTATTTACTATCAACTTCAACAATATTAGTGTTATTTTGTTAATGATTATACAGCTACATAGTTAAAGATTTCTGGCAGCATTTTGTCGACACAGATTAAGAGAGTATAGGACATGAGTTTTAAGCAAATTGCTGTTCGCTCGGCCGACTTACACCACAGATGTTCGAAATTTTACACATATATCACGAATGTGAAAATATAGGGCTCTGCAGTAACACATTTCCAAATTTTGTTTTTAAATAATTTATAATAAATTAATTAATTTTCACGAATTTTGATTGTGTTAAAAACTCCAAAATTGACTATATTCGTGATTTTTTCTGGCTGGTTAATGCAAAATTTTGAAAATCTGCGACCGCAGGGCTGTCCATGTATGTTTTATTGATATCTTTGCAAAGTTGTATATACGTTGGATGCTTCTTGGCCGAGCGAACAGCTATTTGCTAACTGCCATCAGTGCTCCATTCCGTCGTAACTATTAAATATTTTTCGTATGCCCACATGCACACGAACCTATGCTGTGCGGCTCAAAACTTCCACTTGACTCACATAGATTTACACATCTGTAAAACACCAACAATGTACGCTATTCGCTCAGATACTGGTTTGTAGTTCATGAATGGATCTACAATAGTTACATTTGTTTTTGTCTGTACAGGGTTAATCGAAACCTTGATTTCGATGCCTTACAATTAATTGTTTCAACTTTTACTTTCGGAAGTACGAATATTAATATTAACTTAATGTCCATTCATTGGATGAGCGAAGCGAAGACTGCAATTTGACTTTGTGTTTTTTTGTTTGTTTTTTACTTACGTTACCCCAAGAAAAATTGCTCGAGTGTTTTGTTTTTGTTAGTTTTTTTGTCTGTTTGTTTGCTCTCTACCGGGCAAACGGCATATGCGATCTTGATGAAAATTGGAGGGGACCTTCGAAATCTCTGAACTTAGAGCTGTATTGTTTTTGGGTACAATCGAAGAAATATTTCTCATAAATATCGTACTTTCGATTTTTTTCGATTTTTAGTGCGATATTTTCGTGATATTTGGCAAACGGCTACTCCGATATTGATGAAACTTTATGGGAACGTTTTAATTTACTGAAATTATATCTGTTACGATTTTAGAGACATTTGAAAAAAATTCTCATAGAAATCGTACTTTTACGATTTTTTCTCCGGTTTTTAATACGATATTTTCGTGATATTTGTGCGGATTCTGAACAAACTTGTGGGGCTACAACGTTCATATTTTACATTGACATAAAAATTATGGTGATGTAGTGCCTCTTGAAAGAAAAAGTAGAAAAAGTTGGTCTAAATTCATAGAAATAAAGGTTTTAATATAAGCCTTTTACAGGTGTATAATGAACAAGTAATATCAAGTTACTATAGAAAAAGTATGGAGATTCCACATAAAAAAGGAATCATTGGACAGAAATATTCCAAACAAAGCTCATCCATCAACGCGACTGGAAAAAGCGTTCGCGAAGCGGCCTAGTAATTTGTACGTTGCAGACCCACCCGTTTGGTCAGAATTGCCGGACAGTCGAATTTGAAGAATAGTCCCTAATAGGATGAGGAGTTCTTAAACATCCTGTATGTGATATTGAGAGCGTTTCAACAAGTTTAACCAGGAAGGAATGTTTGCGTACCCCAACCGAATTTGACATGTGTTCGCAGGTACCTTAACCGTTTATGACAGTTTTCACATTCATATGATATATAGTTTCATGATGACTGGATGACACCTCGGCTTCCTGTATAAGGTGCGTGAGTGTAGCGGCTTGGCTGCGGCGCCCTGACGGACACCTAGTTACTCTGGCAAAGTGTTCTTTTAGTCTCAAACAAGACGCCACGTATTTAGGACATCCGTTGTGAACATGAGACAAGAGAGGGAGGTAAAATATATTTAGATCGTAACTGTTACAATATTGAACACACGGGAGAACGTTGCCCCTGTTTCTCTCCAGGAAACGCAACCTGTGTCCCGTGACGTCAGAGTTTACTTCACGGGATACAGATGTCAGACGGCGTGTTTACGTCCGGGAACTTCTTATATCAGCCGTGTCTTAGCTTCACAAAGGTAGACGAGATTACATCCATCAACGAGACCTTTTCCTTCTAGAGGCAATGATTTATTTATAGCAATAACTTAAACGATAGAAAAATTTAAATTCAGATAGAAAAAAATACTTTTTGTTGAACGAGTGAGCGTAGCGAACGTAGTGATTTCCATTCGACTTAAACGGCCCTAATTGTTTTTCTGCGTGCGTGCGTGCGTGTGTGTGTGTGTGTACGTTGAAAATCAGCCGAATCGCTGAACAGATTGCGCTGAAATTTTAAACAGACATCCGGTACGAGTTTATTAAGAACTGCTAACAAAATCAGCAAGATTCATTGCGATTTAAACCTACAAGAAATAATAAACTGAAAAATAGACTTCCAATGTTTAGAAGTTATTTTAACGACAATGTTTTAGATTTTGAAAAGATATTTTTTGTTTGTTATTCGCCTGGCCGTGAAATGCCGTGCCCATGCAAGGTCTGTCGAATGTTGGACGTCAAGGTACCCCCAAATTCCGCTCGTAGATCGAGTAAACCTTGCAATATTTTCACGTATTTCGTACTGGCTATGTTTACCATAGTAGGCCCTATTGCCACAGATGATGGACTACACTGCGTTATATGCATTTCAAAACATGTTTAATTATTTTTGAAATACAATCTAGAAATTACAAAATCTTTCCCGACCAGGGGATTGAACCCACTTCTTTCACATTTCGGCTACAAGGGCGCCTTAGCCAACTAGACTAGGGAAACGCCAAAGTCGTAGTTAGACGAGTGAGCGAGTCATGTGGTGAGTACCCGGGAACATTTGCATTTAAGTTTGATAATTATATTCGTATAAATAATAGTTTTTTAAAGTTTAGTTGGTATACGGGGACGGGCGCGTCAACTGTAAGGTCATAATGCGCCTCTCTTGCCTATGATAGGCTAGGTAGGCCTAAGGTAGGGGGAAGAAAAGTAATGTAATTGGGTACTCAACACATGGCTCACTCACTCGTTTAACAACGACTTTGGCGGTTCCTAGTTAAACGAGTGAACGCAGCGAACGAAGTGAATCAAGTGATATCCATTCAACTCAAACGGATCTCATTCTGTGAGTCAGTGTGTCTGTACGTCGAAAATCAGCCGAATCGCTGAACAGATTGCGCTGAAACTTTAAACAGACCTCCGGTACGAGTTTACTGAGAACTGCTAACAAAATCAGCTAGATTTATTGCGATTTAAACCTACAAGAAATAATAAATTGAAAAATAGGCTGCCAATGTTTAGAAATTATTTTAACGACAATGGTTTTGTGTTTGAAAAAATATTTTTTGTTTGTTATTTTGCCTGACTGTGAAATGCCGTGTCCAAGGTATATCGAATGTTGCACGTCAAGGTAGCCTACCCCAAAATTCCGCTCGGAGATTGAATAAACCTTGCAATATTTACACGTATTTCGTACTGGCTATGTTTTCCATAGTACTGTCAGAGATGATGGACTACACTGCGTTATATGCATTTCAAAACTTGTTTAATAATTTTTTAAATACAATCTAGAAATTACAAAATATTTCCCGACCAGGGGATTGAACCCACGTCTCCCACATTTCGGCTATAAGGGCGCTTTTGCCAACTACACTAGGGAAACGCCAAAGTCGTTGATAGATGAGTGAGCGAGTCGTGTGTTGAATACCCGGGAACATTTGCATTGAAGTTTGAAAATTATATTGGTATAAATTTAGTTGGTATAAGGCCGCATCAACTGTAAGGCCATAATGCGCTATTTTAGCCTATGATAGGCTAGGGAGGCCTAAGGTAGGGGGAAGAAAAGAAATGTTACGGGGTACTCAACACATGGCTCACTCACTCGTTTAACAACGACTTTGGCGTTTTCCCTAGTTCGTATGATATGACTGCATGCCCTTATAGGGCAAAACCTGGGACACAAAATCTTAATTTCTACCTTGAAAAATTTGAAATTTGCTATTTTTCAAAAGAATTTTAGAATGTTTTAAGATTTTTGTCCAGGATCTTTTGGGAACAAAATGCTGATTTTGGATTCCAAATTTGTACAAAGATGGGGGGGGGGGGGGGTGAATCGAAATTTGAGTTTATATTTTTCAAAGATAATTTTTACTACAATTTTTTAGTTTTCTTCATTCTTTTTTTACATGTTCAAATTAGTAGTACAACTTTATTTATTAAACAAAGCTCTGCCTTTACATTAAGGTTGCCTTAAGACACAGAATAATAAAGAAAATTAATTTACATTTATACAAATTACGTTTAACAATAAGTAAAATAAGTTACAGATTATGAAAAAATAGAATGAAATGAAAAATGAAGTGAGAAGTATGATTTGTGAAGTATAAAAATAACAAATACTGATTTATACTTGTTACTTCTTGCTTTGGCCATATAGATGATTTCTAAAAATCAAAATCGATCCCTTTAAAGCAAGGAGCACCAAGTCATAAATAAAACTCGCATTAAGTCTAAAACGTTTGCAAAATTTGACAAAAAAATCCGGTATCGTTCCTCTTGCTCCTATTAAGAGCCCGATCACCTCAATTTCCTTTATATCATATTTGGTGAGAAAATATGGAACGGTAGCCTCGTAGATGTCTTTCTTTTCTCGATCCACCTTCTCCGCATGTCCAGTATCTCCTTCAAATCTTATGGTAGGGTCAATGATATAGCCGTGGCTAGTTATTCGGTTAATGGCAATTATATCCACCCGACGGCTACTGTCATTAGCTCCCAAGCACGCGACTTCTTCATATACTTCCAAACCTTTTTTTCTACTATAGGCAAACAAAATATCCGTAACATCCCGGAAATGTGTGTTTTTACTTTTTATACATAATTTGGTTTTTGAACCATTACAAAAATTCTTCTAATCATTAGAATTTAGTGGGAAAAAATTATATCAATTCCGAACCAAACAAAGCAGATTTTTACTCGGGCGAAAAGCATTTAAAAACTAGCAGGTTAAATTTTGCAGATTTTGAAAAAAGGTGGTAAATATATATACCACTATCCTATAATGGTTTTTAATGAAAGCAATTGCAATTTAACCCTACACATGTCGACCTTTACACAATAAAACAATTTCATTTTTTGTCAATTAATGATATAAATTTTATTTCGCTATAAACCTTTTTGAAACGAAATAGGTGCTATTTTTTTACCAAAAAATCAAACATTAGCCAAAAATTAAGGTATAAAGTTAGAAAAAATATTAAATTTGTCATTCCTAACCTAATTTGTTATATGTTTTTTGGTAAATTTCAAAACTCGAACCTCTGTATTTTCAAGCTGGTAATGTATATTTTATTTTGAAAACTTGTTTGTCCACAATATGTGAAATAAGGTACAGCCTCAGTTGCAGAACAGTACAAAGTACATTTACTTCACTTACATAATGAAGCATTCTGTGGGAAGGTATGTAGTTTTTTTATACTTAAAATATGCTATTTAAAAAAATAAAAAATAAATAAGGAAGTTCTACAAAATGCCATTTCGAATATTATTAATTATTTTTTTGCTGATTGATTGATTGAATATTGCTTAACGTCTCATATTTATGCACTTTGGCCAATCGAGACGATGAGAGATGATAAATGAGAATGAAGTATGAACAGAAGGGAGGAGGGGAAACCCGGTACCGGCACGTAGCCTACTCCTTTCGAAAAGTACCAAGGGGACCAACGGCTTAACGTCCCATCCGACAGGACGGTGTAACTTTGACAGTCATATAGGTTCCTCCACTAACCCGGACTGCCGAGCAGACGACAAGGAGAACGAAGCCGTTACACTAGCTTTCGAACCTCTCCATCTGCTCTAACCAGCGGTATACGTGAGTTTCAGGGTAGAGCGGTCACCCACTCTACCCATGACCACGCCCGATTCAGCTTAACTTCGGTGTTCGAGTGGGAACCGGTTAAACGAGCTCGGCTAAACCGCTGTCTGGAAAGTTAATGCTGAAAATCATTGCCTGGGGCGTATTATGCGTGTTGTCAAGACAATGATGTATTTTTTTTATTTCTTCCTGTTTTTCTTGTAGTTTTGTCGCAAACCTACGTTTCAGAAACATAAGGTCGAATCTCAAGACGTAACCTACCAACTATGAGGAAAGTCGACGAGCATGTTCACCAAAAACGCAATATATTTGAAAACAGGAACCAAAAAATCAATTCCACCTACGGTAGTGTTTCCTGACCATCCAAATCGAATTTTTGAGGCCATGTTCTGTCCGTCCGTCTTTGATCGTGTCACGTCTCACGATAAAAACCGAACATGACCTCCGATTTGCAGAACTATTGTGTTGACATTGCGATCAACAAGGATAACAAAATTTTGGTGACTGAGTCAGATAAAGCTTGGATCTTGAATTTGAGGGCAGTGCCTATTTCGTTGCTCTACATTCAAGCGGAATAAGTAGTCTAGTAGACCTATCAACCCTTAATTCGGCTTGACGCGCGCCACAGACTTCGGTCAGCGTTGTCGATAAAGAGACTCCCTCCTTCCAACACAATAGAAACACAATTTAAATAAGTCGTGTTTGAAGCGAGTTCTATTTGGCAACATCAAGGCACGCGTCTCCTAGTGGAGTGTCCGGCGTTTTGACGAAGGTAAAATTGGTACATGAGTCGGACTGTTTGTAAATTTAGTTTTTTTGAGAAAAACCACTGCCCTCATATTCAAGATCCAAGCTTTACACATTTAATAGAGGGGATAATGCGGGACCCGGCACCTCCACCAAAAATATTTCAAAGTTTGAACATAACGCAGAACATTTTATATGTTTGAATAATATGTATTAATGTTCGCCGTGAAATAGTCAAACCCAAGATAGGTTGTCCATAAAACCTGCCCGGAAACAGGAAACAAGAAGTGAATACAAAATGAAGGGAATTACAGTGATGTCTTGCTGTCATGCATTAAGGCAGATTGCGTTCGCTGGGCCGACTGACACCACAGGTGTTCGAAATTTTGAGCATATGTCACGATGTCGAAATATAGGGCTTTGCAGTAACACATTTCCAAAGAAAAGGGAAGAGTTACCCGATGACTGCCAGAGCTCGCCCCTAGTTTCGGGGAGTAATATAGGCTATTCCCCTACTTAGTAGCTGTTGTTTGCACGATGGACTCGTCTCTTTTCTCGCTTTTTACGATCAGCAGAGTCCTATTATGCTTTGGGCCAAATTGTACCCCGCGACCCAGACGGGGTACGTGATAACTGATGAGAACTCCTTGTCTACCAAGACTTGTAGTTTAAATTAGTTTTGATTTCGTTCAACAACATTCGACGTTTATTGCAACTATATGTGGTTCACTTGCCCATTTCTCTACTCTCCAAACCCTTTGACGCGTTTGTTTAATATTTTTAACATTTTCATGACATAACATAATTAACATTTCACAAAGTTCTGACTACGCCTCTAGCTGTTCAACACTGTCACTACCAGGACTACACATCAATACTGAAATAATTGAAATGTCTTGTTTACTGTACTGAATACACATTCGACGTTGAATATGAAAGCCAATGTTAGTTGTAACGATGTAGATGTAATGACCCTGACATGGCGTGCTGGAAGCGCCCACAGTGATAGTGGGAGCTTCTTAGAAATAGTCAAGTAGACAGGAGACACACCCTTCTTCGTGACTGTCTCATTCGTTACTGTTTACGCGGAAGGGTATGAGAGAGCATGCAGACTTAAACAATTACATCCCTAAAACAAGATATTTAATATTCTACCGATGAGTAACCAATAGAGATATCTCTGCTATGCACAGTTGCGATTCTTTCGTCTTCTGCATGGTTTGAGGCAATGCAGACGGTCCAGGGTTCGATTTCCGTATTAGGCAGAAGATTTTAACTTCTGATTTTGACTTAAGACCATCAATTATTGGCTTAGATGACTTTGTTGCCATTCTAGTAACGAGGCAGTTCCTCCTTCTCCTCCAGAAATCTTTGTCAGTGGGTGGAATCGTGTCAGCTTGATTGATCGGTGTTTCCTACTTAAATATGCCGGTCTGTAGTTGGTTATTGTTTGCTCGTCGATGGTGTCGGCGCCTACAGAGTTGGCTTGGTCGACTTTGAATTCACTGTCCCCCACTGAAAATCAGTTATCTGACTGTGTGTGTCGACTCAACAAACGAATGTATTTTATTTATTTATTGATTAATTCCTTCATTCATTAAATCTTTCGTTCGTTCGTTCATTCGTTCATTTATTTATTTGTGTTAATTTATTAATTTATTTAAATCAGGAGCTTGGTGGTTCGGTGGCCGCATCTTTACATCAAGAAGTCCTTGCTAGTGTTGTTGAAGTTTATCTTCGTTCAGAAGGCTAATTCTAGCTTTGTATCTTATAAACTCGTTCTTTGCACATTCTACCCCGCTTATCCTAGCTTCTAGCACCGTGTATACCTTGATGAAGCTCAATCTGTTGCTTGATTGCACATTTCTTCTTCAGAGAACATCAACTCCACGATGGAAATTGTTTTTTGAAGATTCGAAGAAAACAAATTTATTCTCACTTTACTTCTCAAACACAAAATGCCCTCAACCCCCCCCCCCCCCAAGTTTGGTTTAAAGATCAGAGTTGCTAAGGTTACCTCCTTATCTAGTTCTCTCCTACTCAATCTAGGTAGGCGGAGAAGCGCTAGTAAACGCTACAGTTCGCCGCATCTTATTCGATTTATTTGTAAGGTTTTCGAAAAAACTGTGGTACAATATATAAATTATTGTTAGAACTGTTTGTTTTACCGCAGATAGCTAAAAATTTGAAATACAGTAAACAATATTGTTTCATGCTAAATAAAGTCGAAATTCATGTTGTTTATGAAAGAAAAATTACCATTTATTTTTCAATTTTGCCCAAGAAAGTTCTTGAAAATGTATCTAAAATAAATTTGTTTGTTTCTGCTGCAATATACATCTCGCAAGTCAATTTGCACAGAGGAAATTAATAAGCAAAAGCTGATACGAAGAATCTGTTTTGTTGATCTTCTTTATTTAGAAATGTATGGAAGAAAATCAGATCTGCTTTGTGCGTTGTAGCGTGGGAGGGGGTAGGTCGTTATAAATGTCGAGATATATTTCTCCTCTGCAATCTGAGCTCGCGTGTGGATATGTTAAGTCGAGCAGTTGACGGGGTCGTTCAGTCGGAACGTTTTAAGGGTGCAACAGTCGATTAGTAAACGAATACAGCAGCTCGGGCTTAATAGACTGCAGAAGTGGGTTCTGCCATGTTAACTGGTCTCGTTATATATCCAGGGCTGTGTGGGTAAAGGTCGGGTCTGGGTCTGGGTCTGGGTCTGGGTCTGGTCTGGGTCTGGGTCTGGGTCTGGGTCTGGGTCTGGGTCTGAGTCTGAGTCTGGGGCTGGGGCTGGGTCCGGGTCCGGGTCCGGGTCCGGTAACTCAACTTCTTCGGGTTTTTGGGTCGAGTAGGGTAGGGAAAAGACGGCCGGTATAAAACATGAATGTTACATTATAATTTCGTCACAATTCATAAACAATAAATTGTCCGGATTTTCATTGAATGGCATTTTGTACAAGCAAATAAATAAAAATGGTCTGGACCGGCACCTCCACCAAAACTTATGAAAAATACTGACCCCATCCTCTAAAGTTTTGATATCCGACAACCGGGAAATTTTTTTTTGGCTTCGAGTCGGCCCCCAAATACCCGACCCAAAATTTAGGGTACCCTCACACCTTCTTATCGGCCAAGGATATTTACTAGTATGTTTCCCAACAAACTTTGAGGCAATGCTAAGCGCAGCCTGGAACTATATTAATTTAACTAACTAGCTCTACATCCCCCTACTAAAAATTCCTATTTTCTATTTTTACGACCCGTTACTGAACCGATTTCAGAACAAAATGTATATTTACAAAATCGTATGAAAACGAAGCTCGTATTGGTTTTAAAACGAATCCGAAGCCAAGAGGTAAAAAAGTAGCTTTTTGGCAAAATAAATGTTTTTGTTTGGGGGGGGGGGAGGAGATGACATACAATGACAAACACACATTCTTACTTAAAGGGGCTAAAAACCCAAAAAATTATTTTTTACCACGTGATCTATAGCACAAAACTACACTAAAATGACCGTTTAAAAAATCATATCTTGTAACTGTGATTTAACACGAATTTTTTAATTTTTTTGATCCAGAAATTTGCGAAAATTGGTGTTTTGGGAAATTTCTTAAATCCGCTTTAATCTGCTTATTTTTTGGTCCACATAGATACTAGAGCATAGTACCAATCTAAAATGCCCATTTATAACATCGTGTCTTGAAACTGTGCCCAAATATACCCTCAAACACGCAAAAATATGCATTCCAAAATCACACCCCATCTTGGTAATCAGCATATTTTGACCGAACCACTTGCCCAAATTACAAAACAAAATATAGAGGATTTACAGAAAAAACTGTCGAGTACATCAATAATAGCCAATATTTTTTGGATCAAAATCCTCCAAGGTCACGGGGCATAAAGATCGCCCCCATGTTATTTCTTATGAGAGATTTTTGCCGGTGGGACCTAGCTCGAAAAATGTCATGTTTGACAATTTTTTGGGAGGTCATGGTGGCCCCAATAATTTTTCTGTTGATTGCTAAATTCATTATTAGTTAGCCTGAATGAAATATATTTTTGAGTTTAGCGGTTAAATACCCCTTTAGCATTTTGGTGCAAAACACAACCCGATAGGACAAGGGATAGAGCTTTCAGGTGATCCAGACAAAACCTCTGCTTTCTGCGTCAAAGCCTGGTTTGCTCGAGCTCATTTAACAAGATGGATATATTTTGTTTATAATTATTATTTCACAGTTGCGATGACTGTTGCGCGCCCTCAAACCCCACCTCTCTCTCTAGCTAATTACATCCCTACCCTCTGTGCGTGTTTCTTTGATGTTATATTAACTGAGTGTGTTTCTCGTTCCAGGCTGTGATATTCGATGAGATAGACTTAACAGATCTCAGTTTCGCCGAGTGCAGCATCAAGAACATCAACAACAGTTTCCAGGTGAGTACATCACGTCACGTTTCTAATTAGCCAATCATAACTTCGAGTGTAGAAGGCTCGCTGTTAATGGCAAGGAATATCATTAAGAGAATATAGGACATGCGTTTAACCAAATTGCTTTTCGCTCCGCTAACTGACACATCAGGTGATTGAAATTTTTGGCAGATGTCACGGAAATAGAAACATAGGGCACTACGGTTATACTTTTCAAAACTTTGTTTTAGAATAATTTTTAAAAAGATTGTGTTTTGCGATTTTTCATTTTGTTAAAAAGACCAAAATTGTCTATATTTGTGATTTTTTTATTTTCACAAATCTACGATTGTAAATAACAACATGCACAATATGTTTAAACTCACAATAATAAGCTTTTTCTTGATTTTAACTTCTGTAGACAATTCACTTAATAATTATGGTATGAATGATAGTATAAATGTGTAATATGTATAGTTTATGCGCTTTAAAAATGTAAATTAATGTTATTTTATCAAATATTTATTGTAAATTCAAAATTGTTATTAACAAATTAGAAATCTGAAAATGTATTTAAATTAAGGTTGGATGGAAGAAAAGGTTTAGCTGGCCTTAATCCCGCCTGGAAAATAAAGACGATTATTCTATCTATCTATCTATCTATCTATTGTGGGGCTGTTCATACATGCTTCACTGACACATTTGTAAAGTAGTCTATACGTCGGAGGCTTCTTGGCGGAGCGAACAGCTGTTTGCTAACTGCTAAATGTGTCCCATTCCTCTTAAGTCCCTCAGTTCTTAGCTTAGGATTTGTAAACGGTGATTTTGGAGCCGTCCTAGTAACGAGGCACACAATAAATTATATGGTTGTTCCAAATTAGTCTTGTTGATTTTGGTGCTGTCCATGTCCGGTGTTAAGGGGAATCCCTAGACCCAAATATGATTTCTTAAGAATGCAGTAAAGACGTCTGAAAAGTCAGTAGAATGTAAGAGGGGCTTAATAAAAGAGCGGATTATTTTTTTGAAATTTTTTTGACGGGACATAACCTCAGAATCAACAATTTTATTCAAATTACTGGAATCAGTTGTTCAAGTTCAAAATTGAATTTTTTGCAGCGGTTTGTTTTATATTATTTTCAGACTCCTTTACCTACAACCTAAATAAAAGGATTTTCGGATTTATATGGTTTGTTGCGTTGCACAATTTTTTTCGCCTGCCGGTACAATTTCAAATTTTGTACCGTTTAACGGAAAAAATCGTGCAACGCCTGAAACCATACAAAACCAATAATACTTATATTTAGGTTGTAGATAAAGGAGTGTAGTGTCCCAGTTATTTCTACACTCCTTTATCTACAACCTAAATAAAAGGATTTTCGGATTCATATGGTTTGTTGCGTTGCACAATTTTTTTCGCCTACCGGTACAATTTCAAATTTTGTACCGTTTAACGGAAAAAATCGTTTCAACGCCTGAAACCATACAAAACCAATAATACTTATATTTAGGTTGTAGATAAAGGAGTGTAGTGTCCCAATTATTTTTACACTCCTTTATCTACAACCTAAATAAAAGGATTTTCGGATTTATATGGTTTGTTGCGTTGCACAATTTTTTTCGTCTGCCGGTACAATTTCAAATTTTGTACCGTTTAACGGAAAAAATCGTGCAACGCCTGAAACCATACAAAACCAATAATACTTATATTTAGGTTGTAGATACAGGAGTGTAGAAATAATTTACAAAAAACCGCTGCTAAAAATTCAATTTTGAACTTGAGCAACTGATTCCAGTAATTTGAATACAATTGTTGATTCTGAGGTTATGTCCCGTCAAAAAAATTTCAAAAAAATAATCCGCTCTTTTATCAAGCCCCTCTTACATTCTACTGACTTTTCAGACGTCTTTACTGCATTCTTTAGAAATCATATTTGGGTCTAGGGATTCCCCTTAAAAATGCCGGCCTAGTTGGTCATTGTTTGCTCGTCGATGATGTCGGCGCCTACAGGGTTGGCTTATCTGCTTTAAATTTAATGTCCCCCAAAGTAAATCAGTTCTGTGACTGAGTGGGAAGACTCTAGATACGACTTTATTGTTTAGTAGTTGCGTTTCTAACCTGTGTATTTACTTTGAACCGTTGAACCGTGAACGAGTTTCAGTTGTGGTCGTCAATAAAAAGTATTTATTTCTTTAAAAGGCGTTTCTAAATGAAATTTTAAAATTTTGCTCAGTTTTCAGCATCAAAACTGCGAGTCAACCTCATTGATTTTCACACGCCTATTTGAGCGAGCGTCTCCTCTTGACTCTTATGGCTCGAATGTCTGTTTTCTTTTTTCTTTTTTTCTTTTTTTCTGTTAGCTTCGATACAGGTCGCACCGTGTCTCTGATCGACCTGAAATTTTGCACACATATAATACCACCTATGCGGGTTGCTGTATAGTTTTCCGATCGTTGGTTATAAAGAAGAAAAAAAAAGTTCCGATCGTTATGAAATTTTGCAGGGTCAATAAGTTCAACATTCTCTCCTATTTTACAAATTTTCAGCTAAATCGGTCAAGACTTTAAAGACTTATTGGTATGTAACATTATGGGAATGTCGTACTCGGGTCGTGTTGCACGTACCGGTGCTCGCTCAACAACGCGACGGGACTTTAGCGTTTTCGAGCCCCATGTTTGTTTAACCATGCATTGTCGCTGCAATCGTGTTCTCGTATTCGAGCCCCATGTTTGTGGATTATGCCAAGCAGAAGCCCCTTCTCGTGTGTGCTTGTTTCTAAAAGCCGTGTTGAAAAGGCACTTCTCGCTGCAAGTGCCACGTTCGTACTATCTTGCCCATGTTATTTATCTAAAAACCTACCCTGAAAAATTATTTAATTAATTATAGATTATTCGCTTCACTTTACACTAGGTCTTTATTAAGATTAGATCTATGCTTGCATCTCTTTAAGAAGATGATTCATAAACAATAATTTATTTTTAAACATTTATTGAATATGCGTAAAATAAGGTCAAAATTGAACTTGAGTAAAACCCATTGGAAAAAAGCATAGGAGCATAGATCTAGTTTTCCTTTACAATTCAGAGTTAAATCTTCTGGCTCTATTCGTTTGGCGATTAGACTTTCTGCGAGCAGTGTTTTGGGCGTGATTCTGGCCGGGTAGTGTCCTCTTAACCTGTCAATCCAACAAAGCCCCGTAGGCGGAGATTGCGTCGCGTAACGACATGTTACGCAATCTCGGACTCGGCCGTTAGGGAGGATCAACTCTGAGGCAATTTACCTCGATGTAACATTATTGTCCAGGGAGAATAATCCGCGGTCTCTTATTGAGGGTTGAATGAAAGCCTAGGGACATCGGCGTACAGACCGCCAGGTGGAACCACAAACCACAAACATCGACCTACACGTGGCTCTCAGAACTTACTACTTAAGCCCCTAACCTAGGCTCGGTAATACCATATCAATTAAATCGACTTTGATAAAATTATTGTCTTTTAACAAATAATTTTGTAATGGAACTTGAAAAAGTAATGTGATCCCACATATAACAAAAAACTTGTAAAAAAACAGCCAAACCTTACACAATCGAAAGTAATGAGATCTAAAAGAAATCCAAGGTGATGTACCTCCCTTCTTTTTCGCAATCTTAATATATAAATTCACTATGCCCTGTGACTATATCCTGCAAAGCTTGGCAAAATAAATTTGCACAAACTTTTACATTTAAAACAATAGTTGCAAATAAAATTTTGCCACGCTTTGCAAGGATGCAGTCACAGGGCAAAGTGAATAATTTATGTATTAAGATTGCGAAAATGTAGAAGGGTACATAAGTTTGGCATTTCTTTTAGATCTCATTGCTTTTGATTGTGTAAGGTTTGGCTGTTTTTTTTTTTTACAGGTTTTTTGTTAAATGTGGTACTATAATCTCACAGTATTTTGTGGATTTTGAATGATGTTCTACAATGTAGAACACTTATTTTATAAATAAATAATAATAAATAAATTTTATTTAGAGTCCACCCACTCAGTTATATAACTGATTTTCAGTGGGGGACTTTAAATCAAAGCGACCAAGCCAACCCTGCAGGCCCCGACGCAATCGACGAGTGAGCGATAACCAACCAAAGATCGATATTTTTAATAGGAAATATAGCAATCAGTGATATGGACAGTGCGAACACCCGCGAATCAACGCCAGAATCAACAAGGCCGATTCAGAACAACTCTAATGCCTTATGTGAAATTCCCAGTAATTTAAACTTAAAACTTAATCAGAGTCCAACACAGAATTGAATCATTATTCTCCGCAAGCCGTTGATTGCAGAACATTACTAGAGGAATTTCAACATTAAAAACAATGTTTGGTGATTCTATAAAGTGCATAATTTGCGTATAATTTATAGCTAAACACGTGTGTTTGAGAACCAGTATAAAGAACCCAACTTCACCTTATGGAAAGTTTCCCGTTGAGGAAGCGTTTCTAGATTACTCTAGGGGGTTGTGATTACTCCGATCTCGAGAGGGAGAATTGTTCCGTCTGATGGAAGGGATGAAGTCCCAGGATGCCATGCAGGACGTAATACCGATACGTCCCGGAGAATTCGAGGAACTATTGGAATCTAGGGGGAATAAACAAAGCATTTACGATATCCAATACTTTATTGGATCCGGATGAAGAGAGCGGTGGAAGTTGGATCCGTCTTGTTGAGTTGTGTGTGTGGACCGGAGGCGATCATATTGCACGCACGTCGCAATATGTCCAATACCCATTGATATGAAACATCTATTGTAGGCTATATCCGCTCTCCAATACCTCCGCACAGGCGCGAGCGTACCAAATTGAAGCGTCAATCACTCCCTTTCAAAATTTATTTTTCTTTAATTAATGCTTTTTTAATGCATTAATGTATTTTACTGGATTGATTGATATGGTTTTAGCTTGTGCAGCATGGGATTGAACAAACAGAAACAATACGAAGTTATTGCCTAAGGGAATTTAGTAATCATTTGGTGTTAAGTCTAATATGCTCAGCTGTCAAACTGACGGCCATGATTAAAAATATTTTTTCTGCAAATCGCTCCCATCTACTTAACATGCAAACACTCCCTTTCAAGATGGCTTCAAATAGTCACGAAAGTGGACCAAGACTGCGGATCTAGCCTACTATGGATGTTTAATACCCGACGTACCCTGCCAGTGGCGGCTTCTGCATGACCTTTACATCGCGAGGCAGGAAGATTAACCGTTGTTTTCAGTTCGTCTTCCATTCCGGAATATAACAAGACGAGGGAGCGCAGCGACTGATTCAAGATAAACGGCACTTCCGTGGTTCTGTGAGTGAGTGTGTACGCTTAAATCAGCGGGATAGTCGCGAAATAACCACGCGAAATTACAGCTTTTTTCGTTATATCTCGAGAACGATGCAGAATATCTAAAATCTGATTCTAGACCGAATTGTGATTTTGTTAGAACAATATAATACAAGAAAAAATATTGTAATGTGATGGTAATTAAGTTTTTTATTAGAATGTAATTAATTAAATGCATATCTCTAATACATACCGCACCAATTGTTATATTTGAATATTTTTTCTTGCATTATATTGTTCTCACAAAACCACAATTCGGTCTAGATTCAGTTTTTAGAAATTTTGCACAATTCTCGAGATATCACGAAAAAACTGTAATTTCGCGTGGTTTTTATTTCGCGACTATCCCATCCTCTTAACGCTGAAATTTTAAACAGACATCCTGTACGAGTTTACTGAGAACTGCTAACAAAATCGGAAACATCCATTGCGATTTAAACCTACAAGAAATAATAAATTTAAAAATAAGCTGCAAATGTGTAGGATTTAATTTAACGACAAACGGTCTTGTTTTAAAGATTATTTTGTGTTTGTTTTGTCGGGCTGGGAAAATTGCATGCAGTCACCAAGGTGTTTCGAATCTTGCACGCTCAAGGTTCCCCCAAATAGTGCTGGGATATTGAATAAACCTTGCAATCTTTACGCGTATTTCGTACTGGCTATGTTTTCCATAGAACTGTATAATATGCCTTTCAAACCATGTTCTATAATTTTGTAATACAATCCAGACAGTCACGCTTATCCCGACCATTGTTTGAACCAGGGTCTTCCACATACCGGGTATAAACACGCCTTAGCCAACTAGATTAGGAAAACGCCAAAGCCGTTGTAAGACGAGTGAGCGAATCATTTGTTGAGTACGGTACCCGGAAACATTTGCATTTAAGTTGATTGATAATATATAGGTATAAATTATAGGGTTTTGAGTTTCAACTGTAAGACCATAATGCAGCACTCTAGCCTATAGTAGGCTAGGGAGGAAATACCCACGCTCGATCAAGCTTTAGTTACCGAGTACTCATCACATGGCTCACTCACTCGTCTCACAACGAATTTGCCGTTTTCCTAGTAATTAAGAGTCGATTCCGAAACAAGCTACGCGTTTTGGTCAAAGTGCTTATATAACGGAGTGACCTCGCCGCTTAAATGCACATGCGCGTGAACCTATTTCTAGTCGCCTTTTGAGACCGGCCAGATAAAAAAGTATATATTCTCATGCTATTCTCACTGATTTGAATAGCTTTTTGAGCGGGACAGTTCAGCCATGGTTCGGCTCACGGGCTCAGCTCACTGCCTTTTTGATGAGCGAAGCGAAGATACCATTCTACTACACTGGAGAAAACAATCCGGAATGCATTTCTTTTTTTCTGTTAGTATTTTGGTGTGTTTGTTAGCTCAATTCCGGCTAAACCGATACTCCAATTGCAATGAAATTTTCTGGAGGCCTTCGAAATCTCTAAACTTAGAACTGTAACTTTTTGAGCGCAATCAAAAAATAATTTCTTATGAAAATCACAACTTTTCGATTTTTTCGTTCTTCTTTTTGTCTTCTGTTTGTATTTGTATGTGTTTGTTAACACGATCCCGGCTAAACCGATACTCCAATGTCAATGAAATTTTCTGGAGGCCTTCAAAATCTCTGAACTTAGAACTGCCACGTTTTTGAGCGCAATCTAAAAATTATTTCTCATGAAAATCGCAATTTTACGATTCTTTTCGATTCCATAAAATCGTAATACATTTCTTTGACTTATAACACCTACATGCTTTTTTCGATTGTAATGATTTTTTCTCAGAACCTTAAGTTTATAAATTTATATATCCGTGTGAAATTATAACGCAATCTAAAAATTATTCTCGTGAAAATCGCAATTTTACGTTTTTTTTCGTTAAAAAAATTTCTTCGATTTATAATACCTACATGCCTTATCCAATTGTAATTATTTTTTAACAGAACCATAATTATATAAATTAATACATTCGTGTGAAATTTGAGCGCAATCAAAAACTTATTTCTCATGAAAATCGTAATTTGACGCTTTTTTTCTTTAAAAAAAAAATTCTTCGTCTTAAAACACCTACATGCTTTACCCGATTGTAATGATTTTTCACAGAAACAACAGAAAATCTGCATAACACATGACAGCTCAATGCACGAATTTCGTTCATCCAACAACGCGCCTGAAAAAGCACAAAGCGCGAAGCTTACAACCCACCGCCTTGCTTGCTTGCAGTTGATCACACCGTACCGCCGCCTGGTGCTGGCTGCTGACTCTACTCACCGCCTTGTGTATATAACACCACATAACAACCCACCGCCTTGCTTGCTTGCAGTTGATCACACCGTACCGCCGCCTGGTGCTGGCTGCTGACTCTAGGCGGGAGATGGAGGAATGGATCTCTGCTCTCAAAGCTGCCAACAGCAGAGAATTCTGTGAGGTACGTACAAATAAAGTTGCGTTGCTAGTTTACAGCCACGGGAACAATCAACACTCTCCCTGTTTGTTTTTTTATCGTATTTTTTTTTTAAATAAAGTTTCAAATACAGCAGGCAATTTATAATTGAAACATAATAACAATATGTTAATTGTAACACACACTATACACAAACATGAAAAACAAACAACACAATAACATTAACAAGACATTATAGGAAAAGCATAGCGACTTTAATGTCTTTTTTTTAAACTTTGCACTGAGAGAATATGTCAAGATAAAGTTTGTTGGATGATAAGTTGTTGAAGGTAGAAGGAAGACGGTGAGATAGTGATCTTTGTAACAGCGTGAGTCGAGGGGTGTTGAGGTGGAAGATGTGGTTGAGACGAGTATTACGGGAAGGAACATGTAAGTGATTGATTGAAACAAGTTCGCTGGACCTTATGTGGCCAACAATGATGCTATTAAATATTGCATGTCATTAAGCACCTTCTTCTTTCCAAGGGTTGTAATCCTAGAGAGTTCAAGCTATGGTTGTTTTATTAACTTCTTGGAAATGCGCCACGCTAGTTTGTCAATATGCTTCTGTATCTTATCAGATGAAATAATTGTCATATGCCTGGATGTTTTCAGAATATTTAACCGCCAACATTATTTTATTCAAAATTACTCAGTTGCAATTTTGTATTCCATTCTACTTCTTACTCGTTCGCACGTTCAAATTGATCAACGATATTGTGCTTTAAAAAAAAACGCAGTTTTTATTTTGTATTCCTATTCTCCTTTAGTTGCAATTCTTCATTTTCCCCCTCTTTCAAATTGATTAAATTCCATCGCATTATATGACGAACATCCATTATTTATTTGTTGATGTTTTCATTCACAAAGGTCACGTTAATGAATCTATTTTCCATCTCTCTTTCCCTTTGTTGTATGCCATTAAACGAATTCCCCCGTCACACGGTTAAAACAAACAAATAATAGAACAGTCATTTGCGAATTCTGCTGACATCGGGAGTAATTTGATCAATAACGAGCGACACATTGGCAGAACGCCCAATACAAAACGTCGAACGACCTACTTTTCTATTGGTCGAGCCAAACGATGAACCTCCGTATTTTATTGACTTCTTTGCATAGGCCTACTTACTTATTAATATCTTCACGCCATCAAACATTGTCTATCAGCTTAAGAGGCTTGGGCGCGGCTTAAACACAACGCTGAGTGTTTCGACCGCGGTCCTGTCGTACTTTTCGAAATACTCGCAGGGAAATAAAAAAACTGGGTTCTGATGTTCAGTATGTTAGAAAACTAAATTTCCATTTCTCGTGTTTGACCACTTTTTTTCATTTTAAAGCCTTTTTTAAATTCCCGCTCAATGTTTATGGAAGTTTTGGATCAATCGAGACCGCATTTGGGAAAACCAGTCATTTACGAGTATAAGAATTATCATTCTGCATACGCCAAAAAAAACGCTTAACTTTTTTAAAATGTGGACGAGTTCCAAATGTACTGACGCTCATTTTCACTAGATTATTGGCGTTCCCTTGCTAATTTGATTGGTATTCAGAACTTCGTCCGTTCGTTCTCAACGCTGGGAACCTAATAACGTGTTCAAACAATAAGTAACTGAATATTAGGTTTTAAAAGCTACTCACTATTTTGACCGAGTTTTGGTTTTCATCATTTCTCTAACACACACACACACACTAACACTACACAAAGTGGATGTGGAATTTCTCTTATTTCTGATTTTATTATGTAACTTTAATACACCTTTTTCCATTCAACTATTACATCACATGATATTTAAAAGGTTTAAAAGTTTAAATTCAACAAAATTGCAGAATTTAAACTTCTAAATTAAAACTTCTGATCCATGTTATTAACTGTCCCATTATCCTAAACTTCACACAATGAAAACCTCCTTTCTAAAATACGACAACAAAGAGTTCGGATTGCGTCATCGTGACGTCAGAGGCTTTTTAATTAGGCAAGTTTTATCCAGGCCAAGACGTAATCAAAGTTGGCACAATTAATTTCAAGAAGAGTCAAGCGGAAAATGCAACACAATAGATAATCATCTCCTCCAACAGACGAAAGAAATCGCGAGGAAATAAAATGAAAAATTCATTTCGTTTCATGACGAAATAGTTGATGAATTTCTCGTTAGAAAAGTCTTTCATCTTTCTTTTGTTTTCCTCTGTTGGTAATTACTTTCTTTGACGGTGCTCTGTAAACTAGCCTACGTCACGAGGTGATGGGTGCTAGCGATGCGATGACGTCATACGACGAGTATTGGAAACCCAGAGTTAGGGGGAGTCCCACCCCCCTAAGAATTATACCACTAAACAATTTGCTGCTCTACAAAAGATCAATTTCTTGTTTAAAGAGGTATCCTGTCTGGGCCCGGGGTAGAACAGGCCCAGAGCATTCCTCTTCGGTTCATGTAAAGGCGATAGAGAAACTTCAAAACTATACCGCGGTTATTTCCAACTAGGTTAACATGCTCATGTCACGTGACACGCGGTGCGTTCCTATTGGTCGTCCGAGTCAACGTTGGGAGCCATAATGTCAAGAGCCAGTGGCGGATACAGGGGGGGGGGCGGTGGGGCGATCGCCCCCCCCCCATGATTCTAAAAATATATATATATATATATTAATTTATTGTGCACGCACCAAATGCACTCTAAAAACCTGATTTTCAAAATTTTCGCCTGCGGCGCTATTTATTTAAAACTCCCAGTAAAAATCAACTTTCCTTCATGTTGTCAGAAATAATCAGTTTGCCTCTGAAATGTGTCTGCATCAGAGTACTTCGAATTATTAAGTTGTCCTCCTATGTAAATCGCTTTTTTAACTGAATAGGATAGACGTTTAATAAATAAATAAATAAATAAATAAATAAAATAAAATGCTGAATTGAAAATAAGATCAAACGTTTTTAATAATGTTGCAATGTAGGCCAATGCTGTAAATTGTAAGCTCGACATGACAAAACAAATTGGTGCACACAAACTACATTGTTTCGGTATTGCATTCCGCCCACCACTTTTTTTCTAAAACGCACCAAATGCACTCTAAAAACCTGATTTTCAAAATTTTCGCCTGCGGCGCAATTAATGGGGGGCTCCGCCCCCCATACCCCTCCTGCATCCGCGCTTAGTCCCTTTCCCACGGCTGTACATGCACACGCAAACCGCCCCCCCCATGATTATGTCCTAGATCCGCCACTGTCAAGAGCCGAGTATAGCCTACTATGTGGTCGCTTACTTTTATTGCAGTTGTTCATTTAAGATGAGAACCACACTCGTAAAAGTAAACAGGTAGTTTCCCAAGTCCACATAAAAGTGCTGGCATGTAGACGCCATGTGGAATGCGAGGCTCCTCACGCGGGTTGTTTCAAGGATCTTATATCAGTATCACTCAACACGTGACGATCTAGTCTTTATATTTTTGGAAATGGATCATTTTGTTAGTACTTATTTTTTACATGTAATATTTTCTACTAAGTTGCATGTTTTAAAAAAAATTAAGAATTAAAAATTATCTGGAAGCATTACAGTTTTTGTGTACTTTTCATCAATTTTATGGTATATTTTCGTTCTAAAAGTTATTGCATTGAATTGTTCTTTATATTGAGATTCTGTAACAATTACATTACTCTTAACGAAAATTAAGACATTAAAATTTAAGAATCTATACTTGCTTACTTGAGAAACGATTTTCTGTGGGAAATATTAAACACATAATTTAGCTTATGTTTCGTCATCGTTTTCATAAAATATAATATTAAAGAAATAATGCATCGGAAGCAAATACCAACAAAGTGACCATTAGCTCATGTGTCAGATAATGAAATCAACTCAGACGTTAGACTTGAAGCAGTGTCACGTTAAAGTGTGAGTGTCCACCTCGCGCCATGAGCGATGAGCTCTCCTCTACTTAGTTCGGTAACGGTGATCATTACCCCAAGACCATCATCTAAGTTTCTTCCTCACGCAGATAGCCAGAACCCTTTGAAGCGGTCCGGAGCTTCAAAGCGCCACACCCTAACAGCTTTGACCTTTGCGATGCGGTCTATTGGGTAGATTAAATTAATGGGAGGTGTCTCGAGCTATACTCGTTCCAGAACCTTGCTCATCTATTAGCATGCGATGTTACACAAGTGTCACGTGTCCTAGGTTTTAATTAAACGCGTATTTAATTTATCGTAGACGGGAGTTTATTAAATTTGCATCAGTTTTACCTCCTTTTCAAAACTGAAAAAGTTATGAGTGGTTATATGCTTTACAAAGTAAATTACGCTCTTTTGTGTACGTTTTAATAAAACTCAGCTTATAAGTTATAAACTACTCTTAGTTATTGGCTTAAGTTGATTTTACCCCAGCTTAAGGTTTCTAATATTAACAAAACGGGTAAACGATAAAATTATATATTAAACGTTATAATAGAAAGAGTCTTCTGAAGACTAAACAAGATAAGAATAGCCCAGAACACTCATGAAAAGACTCAAGTTATTAATAATCTCATGCATAAAGACTTAGTGACGGAACAAAGATGTGTCTGATAAAAATGGCAGACATGCGGTCGACTATTTAGCCGTAATTATGGGCACATTTGCAAACAAACGGTACCTAATTTTCGTAACAACGAAATTAAGCCTAAGTCAATTGTCGTGACATCAAAGGAGTATTTTATGATCAAAGCTAGTCATTTTATTTAAATACTCTCACGTAGTCGTCATCTTCTTTGTCATCGATCATTTGTTGTCATTATAGTTGTCGTCAAAGTCGTCAAGGGGTTGTGGAGGGTTCCCCGACGACGACTGCCACAGCTCGTCTTTACTTTCCGGAGCCAGTGGTTTAGCCGAGGTAGTTTAAGCGGTTCCCACTCGAACACCGAAGTTAAGCAAACTCGGGCGTGGTCAGGGGTAGAGTGGGTGATCGCTCTGCCCTGAAACTCACGTATATCGCTGGTTAGAGCAGATGGAGGGTTCGAGAGCTAGTGTAACGTCTTCGTTCTCCTCGACGTCTGCTCGGCAGTCCGGGTTAGTGGAGGAACCGAAATGATTGTCAAGGTTACACCGCCTTTTCGAATGGGACGTTAAGCCGTTTGTCTGCTTGGTACTTTTCGAAAGGAGTAGGCTACATGCCGGTACTAGGTTTCCCCTCCTCCCATCTGTTCATACTTCATCCTCATCTATCACCACTCATCGTCTCGAATAGCCAAAGTGCATTAATATAAGACGTTAAGCAATATCCAATCAATCAATCTAGTTTCCGGAGTAGAATATCACTCTACTTACTAGATGACGTTTGCGAGATGGACGTGGCTTCATTTCTCGCCTCGTACTATCAACAGCTGAATTCTACCCCGGTCCCAGTAGATAAATGTGTACTGCATAAGACTCAGATCCTTCCATCCGGCCACCGCCTTTAGAATGTGCTAGACGTCAGAGCAGACACTGCCTTCTAAAGCCAGGCAAAGTTTGTCTACGAGTTGGACCAAGTTCCCCTGCGTGTCAACGTTGTGGAGCATGTGTTTGTTCGGCTTGAAGTGCAGATTAACTTTCTTGATCCTACTCTGTTGAGTGGAGCTTCTGATGTTGAAGCTGCAGGTTTCACTCTGACAGGGAGGGGACAATTAAAACCGTATCACTTCAACTATAGGAGGAGAGGCTTTAATGTGGGGGTAGACGTTTTAAGACTTGGATCAGCACGGGAAAACCATGGTTTTGACGTGTAAAATGCTCACTCCAAGAATGTTGACCTTTAGGAGGTTGTTAGATGAGCGCAGCGAAGACTTCAATTCATAGCCTTGAGAAAAATAGTTAGGATGTTTTTGGTCTGTTTGTTCGCTCTCTACCGGGCAAACGGCATATGCGACTCTGATAAAAATTTCAGGTGCCTTTGAAATCTCTTGAACCTAGATCTGCCATGTTTTTGAGTACAACCAGAGTTGATAAACAAGTTTCCCCGTTGGGGAGGTCCTCCAACTCCCTATACCGCCTGGGTTAAATAAAAATTCGGTTTTTGGCGTTTGGACTTTTAACGTTCCGCACGACATCTGTGTGACGATTGATGGAACTACTTCAATAAAAACTACGTCACTTTTCTACTAGTAGTTAACAGTCGATGACGACAAATGGCGGAAACGTCAAAATATTAAATACGATCGAATGTTGGCGAATGTTTTGGCATAAAGCAAACTCTCTTTATTAATGAGGATATTTCTGATGGAGTAGACCTAAGCTTAGGAGCTAGGCCGACAATATGTATTGTTCAAAATTTCGATTTGAGTGCCTAGGGCGTACTTACGTCTGAAAACTGTATTGTGGCCTTGGGCCTAGGCTACACTTACGTCCGTTAGGCTTGAACAAGGCATATCTCAAATTATTTCGCACGAAAATGTCAGTGACGCCTGCGCAACACTTTATAGTACAATAATAAATCAAAAGTAAATCGTTCGCCCAGGGCTAATATGATTGAAATAAAATTGAAGTTTGACGTTTCGTCTGTTGTTTGTTGATTTCAGCGTCACTGCACATCGATAATCTACTGACCGTATTTAGCGTGCAGTGCTTTTATTAGTTTCACATTGGAGCCGCTCTCAGCGCGCAGGACGTTAGATTCCGTTTTGACTTGGGAGTAAGGGGACCTCCCCAACGGGGAAAACTTCTTTATCGACTCTGGTACAACTGAGGAAGAAATATTTCTCGTGAATATCGTACTTTTACGATCTTTTTTCTATTTTTTAAAGCGACATTTTCGTGATATTTGGCCCGCTACATGGAAAACGGCTACTCTGATATTGATGAAAAATTTATGGGAACGTTCGAAATCACGTTCCTTAGATATCTTATGATTTTGGGGACAATCGAAAATGTATTTCTCGTGAAAAATTGTATTTTTAGGGCAACGATTTATCAACCATAAAAAGTCATCCATAAACGTGACTGGAAACCAATAAAAACCATGTCTATCTCAGTAGCACATTTTTAAAATATTGATGCAAACAAAATGTTTTTAGTACAACCTTTAGTTTATATATAGTGTAAACTTATTTGACATGTATACAATGAACTGTCTGATAGACTGAGCATATTCTTTCTAAACAACCTCCCAAATTTGAATATTTTGGATAAAAATTATTGGTCAAAAAGTGCTTCCGAATGTTATTGTGAAGTTTGTTGTATTTAGCGATCAGGCGTTTTTTCATGTATACCCTCGACCAGAAGTGAATCAAGGACGGGTATTGTAGATAGAACTTGAATTTTTTGGTGGATATGGTGTACATAGCATTGTAATAACTTTCTTCACCGTCCCAATTTAATGTTTCCTCCCATCCATCTTCTCTTATTGTACATAGCTAGGAGCATATTGAACTTATTACTGTCTATGAAATTTAATAACAGAACGTATTGACTGCCAAACATTGTATTCAATCTTTTTAATAGGGCATTGCATGGAAACGTAGGTAAAAATAAACATTTCTTGTGTCGTGTGTTAAGAAAAGTGTGATTGTATAGAACTTCATTTCCACTTCCGAGACAACTGTGCACAAGTTCAAACAAATATGATGCCAGTCAGCAGAGAGAACAGGGATTTGTCTAAACGCTTGTCCCATGAGTGGTCTTTTAATATACTTATTCGATCTAATATAGTTCTCCCAACGAAAGAATGCAGGTGGATCGAAATTGTTTTCCAACATAACAACTTTGCCAATTCTATTCACGCTAGCTCAGCGTGGATCTTGCACACGGAGGAAACTCTGTGATCTAGCACAGATAATGTTTGCTTACGTTGGTAAAAGATATTTTTCTTTCATACACAAAGGCAACATTCCATTTACCGCGTATTCATTCCAGCCCCAACACTAACCTAGCTAGCATTTGCATTCTTTCGTTTGGAGCAAGTATCCACACAAGTATATACCATTCACCTGTGATCCTATATAAGTTATAGTGGCCTCCTGTCGACTTTAGACTGTTACTGGCAGGAAAGTGAAAGAAACAATGCTGTCACAATGTTATAGTTGCTCCGAAGCAAGTAAGCGATGCGCGGGGTTTTCGGGGGGCCCAACGAGCGACCAGTATTTTTAATTGGGGCCGTTTTTGGGCGCAATCCACCGCCGGTGAAGTCAGCATCTGCTTACTTCCCGGGGAAAAAATACAGCCCTTCCACTAACAAAAACTCTAATTTAAAAAAAACCCTGCGACCCTTTTGTATGATCCCCTTTCGTTTATTGTGTATTGCTGGCTGATAAAAGATGGGGGACCCTCCGGGGCCGCCCCAGAACAACTTGTAGCTAAAGGTGACACGACGATTCTCCCGTGAGAATTCCCAGGGTTATATTAGGGCCCAGTCTCGTAATTAACCAGTGCGTTTTAGCCCTTGAAACTTGGGGGGCGCGAACATTTTACCATAAAAAAATTTTTGCAGTACTGAGTACAATAGGGGCCATAAGGCCCCACCCCGGTTTTATTTTAAGCATTTCATTTTTGGGGGTAGTTTATTTTCATTTTCCCTGGGTTTTTCCCAATTGATAGAATGTGAAGAGTCAGTTGTCTTTTTAAAAAGTGTTTTGGACATAACACTGCTCTTTTCATATTTATTTTTGATATTTTGATTTTTTTCAAAATTTTTTAACTGAAGGTTGCAAAGGTTTTATTAGAACAATTTTATATGGGAAAAAAATTTTTCCTTTTTTTTTTGAAAAGGAGAAAAAACCCTACCAAATAAATATGCCATGAAAAGGCCCTTTCTAAAAAATGGGAATTCCGGTTTAAGGGTTATTAAAAATTGGCCTAAATTAACCAAATCTTTTTAAAGTTGAAGCAATTGAGAAAAGGAAGTTAAAGAACCTCTTAGGGGAACCTATAATCTAACCCTATTCCCTGCACCTATAGTTCGTTTTGGTCCAGGTTTCAACCTTTTAAAGAATTATATTAATTTGAAGGGTTTTCAATATTTTTTCCTGGTAATTTGTCTCCCCTTTTTTTAACAGTGTCAAAATTTTTCTTTTTATTTATCAATTGTTCGGTTTTTCATGGTAAATTTTTTTTTGAACTTCTTAAATTGGTGTGCTATTTTCCTTTGTTCCCTTCCTCCTCCCGTTAAAAGGTTTTGATGTCTAACAATTTATTAAAAAACAGAGCCTTCTCATTATTTAAAAATAAATCCGTTTTTAGTTTTTTTATTAATAGTCAGTTTTTTATCAGTTTTCTGTTGTCTGATTGTTCCTGCACCCTTTTCCAAACTTGGGGGAAAGTATCGGTTTACCCCTGATAACTCCGGGATTCCCATTCATTCGAATGTAAATTTTCCCAAAATTAAGTATTTTAACCCAATTTTTATTTCATAATTATTTTTTGTTTAAGAATTTTCAAATTTATTTTAATTTAAACCTTCTTTAGGGTTTTATTAAAGTGTTATAAACTAGTTTTTTTCAGATTTGCCCCTGTTTCCCAAATTTGAAGTATTTGAAAATTTAAACCTGTACAAAAACCTTTTTGTTTTACTGTTTTGTTCAAAAATTGTTTTATTTACTTAAAAAAAACCCCCTTTTTGTCCAATCGGGATGGGAAAAAAGTATTTATTTTTAATGCACGGAAAAAAATAAAAAAAATTGGGGTCAAATTGAAAAAACTATCTTTTACCCGGATATAAATTTTGAAAGTTGATGTCCATTACAGTGGACAATTCCACTGAATGAGTTAGGAAAACCTTCAGAGCAATATGTATCCGTAGTTTCGACAATATCAGAATCCACTTAGCTAACGCGTTCCACCGGTTGCGCTTGTCATTAGGTCGACACACAGCGGGACCTGAGAGTGTTAACCTGTACCAGCGATGTTGATAGACGCGTTTCTGCCGGCCGCGGCGTGAATAATGGACAACTTGTGTCAAGCACTTACTAAACTCTGTCCCGAAGTCCACTACAGTTTCGTGCAACAGTTCTTGGTCAGGATTGCCGGAGAGTTGGTATCGAAACCGTGATCTCTTGAGTATCACGATCTTCGTCTGTCGGTATGTGGTAAATTAATTACATTAGTGTACGAAATCGATTTTGTATTTTCGATGGTAGGCCTACACACACGGTACAGACGGCGAATGGCGTTAGGACTCTATAACCACACTATAAACTTACTGTTTCTACTTTTACTGACTGTAGCCTTTGTATGTGTGCATAAAATTGTTGGATGAGCGTAGCGAGCGTAGCGAAGATTCCATTTTACTACATGGAGAAAAAAATTCGGAATGTTTTTTTTTTTTTTTTTTTTTTTTGTCTGTTTGTTAGCACGATTCCGGATAAACCGATACTCCGATTGCGATGAAATTTTATGGAGGTTTTTCGAAATCTCTGAACTTAGAACTGCCACGTTTTGAGCACAATCGAAAAATTATTTCTCATGAAAATCGCAATTTTACGATTTTTTTCAATTTTTAAAAATTTCTTCGACTTACAACACTACATGCTTTGTCCGATTGTAATGATTTTTTCACAGAACCTTAATTTTATGAATTGATATATTCATGTGAAATTTGAGCGTTATCAAAAAACTATTTTTTACGAAAATCGCAATTTTACGACTTTTTTTCAATTTTTAAAATTTCTCCAGCTTAAAACACCTACATTCTTTATCCGATTGTAATGATTTTTTATTTAATTTAATTTAATTTTAAAAATATCTTCCAACTTAGTAATGATTTTTTTCACAAAACAACAGAAAATCCGCATAACACATGGCAGCTCAATGCACCAATTACGCTCATCCAACAACGCGGCGGGACTTAAGCGTTTCCTAGAAATACATAATATTTATTTGTCCCTTGTGTCATTATCTATAACAGCTTGTCGAGGACAATGTCTTGACAGCTAGAGATAATTATGTATTTATCTAAATAAATTATACACAGGGTACACTATTATTGTGCATTATACAATATTATTGCATAATAAATTATAACAAGGCGTGAGTATACTGCAAATATTTATTTACTACGTTTAAAATAAAGTAAAAATCAACTCATTCACAAAACTGATTTTCACTGCAAACTAACTCCGTCAACGCCGTCGTCATATGATCGATGAATTAATAATCGCCAACCAGCGATCAGAATTTGAACAGTAACCCTCTGTGTTACTGATCCGCACATGACACATAAGGGTCCCCACATTAGAATTCCATCACCTACAGAAAACAGAAAACACACATAATTTCTTAACAACATTGAACCCATAACGCATTTGACAACGAGGTTCAGTAATAAAACGGTGATATCAAATAAGTAAGTTTTCGATTTAGTTTAAGGCTATTCGACCGCGTTTTTCTATTTTCCAAAATATGCTACCAAGTCAAAATATGGTGAATGGCTTTGAAACCTGTCTCTTTTAGAAAATCAAATATTTAAAAAAAATCTTATCCGGTACACGGCCAATATCGCCACCTCAAAAAAATTTCAAACTTCAATTCGTTAAGGCACACCATTCAACGTAGGGTGTTGTGTTTTTGTGACATTAATTTTCAAATGGTTTTCTATAGGCTGACTGAGAGATTTTTTTTAAAACAATTGTCTTTCCTGCGAATTTTCTCGTTTGGCGGTACAAATCGGTACAAAATACCGCCAAACAAAAATATTCGCACGAAAGACAATTGTTTTTAAAAAAAATCTATCAGTCAGCCTATAGAAAACCATTTGAAAATTAATGTCACAAAAACACAACACCGTAAGTTGAATGGTGTGCCTTAATAAATTGAAGTTTGAAACTATTTTGAGGTGGCGATATTAGCCGTCTACCGGATCAGAAGAATTAAAAATAAATAGTTTTGATTTTCTAAAAGTGCCAGGTTTCAAAGCCATTCTCTATATTTTGACTTGATAGCATATTTTGGAAAATAGAAAATGCGGTCGAATAGCCTTAATGAGGAAACAACTCTTGTAAGTGGACTTGTGTAATAATTAATTAATACAGAGTATAGAATTTTAAAAAATACAACTCGGCCGGGGACATTGATACATTACACATATTAATAACTTAATTATATTTGCTGAGTTTATTCATTTGTCGTTATTAGTAGGTGAGTCTATTCTAGACCTGTACTTCATTACTTGATTGGATGCAAACTGCGCACACTGTTGACTTTGCGATTGCCCTGTACAACACACACCTATACTAATGAACACTAGTAATCAACTAAAATCATTAGGCTGTATGGCAAAGCGAAACACTTAATTAGTGAACGAAGGCCATCAGAGATAATTGTGTATTCGATTTCACGAACATGATCCACTTCAAAGTGATGGTGTAGTTGTTAGGTGAGGTATTATTCCGCGGGAGTGCCAAGCGCTGGCAGGTTGCATCTCGTAATGAGATAGGGAGGATCAAGCTTGCACCCATTCAACTCCCAACCTTCGTAAGGGGAATCCCTAGACCTAAATATGGTTTCTAAAGAATGCACTAATGATGTCATAAAAGTTGGAAGAAAGAAAGAGGGACTGAATAAAAGAACATATTTTGTTTTGAATTTTTTTGTTCGGGGCATAACCTCATAATCAACCAGTCCTGAAGTTAAAACTAAATTTTGGAAGTTTATTTCTGTTTGTACACACCTTTGTCTACGAACTGATTTTAAGGGAGAATGGTTTTCTGCGGGCACTGCGGCTGGTTGTGTTGCACGATTTTTTTTCACTTGCTGGTACAATTTTAAATTTAGTAACGAATACAAACAAATCGTGCAAGTCAAGTTATTTCAGGAACCTATTGTTCCTTATAAAATGTTTGGAGTTAAAGGTGTGTACAGAAACATTAAACTCCCGCTTCTCAAAAATAATTTTGAACAAGATGACTTGAGTGCGCTTGATGAGGAAATTTGTTTTTATGTAAATCAATCCAGAAAAAAAGCGGGGGCTGAGATGGATTTTGTAATTTCTTAATTGATTTACATAAATTCAATTACACCTACGGGAGTGTTTCCGATTAATGCTATTGAGAGAGGAAATTTGTATTCTGAGGTTCGTCCAACAAGTTTTTAAAACTGTTCTGTTCATATTTATTTTGTCCCTCTTTTATTCTGCCAACTTTTCCGACACCATGGATCGGTCTAGGTATTGGTTTGATCATTGTGTGTGGTATTACCAGAGGGCCTATTAACTAACTTAAACGACAACTTGTATATCGACCATGACAACTTACTTAAAAGAACCCCAGTGCTAACATTTGCTTCAGTGACACGCAAAAATGTAAGACCACTCGCCTGCTCATGAATTGTTCTACTTAGTAAGGATCACTGTCAACCGACAAGTTATCGTTTCACTTACTTTGTCAATAGACTACCTGCCGGCTAGTACGGCCGAGTCGCCTACATCTCGTTCGCTCGTCGATAGTGTCGGCGCCTACAAGGTTGGCTTGGTCTGCTTTAAATTTAATGTCCCACACTGGAAATCAGTTCTGTGACTGAGTGGGTAGACTCTAAATACGAGTGTATTTATCTATTTAATCATATCATCATAAGATATGTTAGTCATTCTACTTGTTAAATTCCACTTGTTTTTTTGTTTTTATGAATTGGCGAAGCCCATATATATATCTTTTTTTCCTGTCGAACACACACCATGGTACGCGGAACCCTTTTCCGACCTGCCCGGCCCACCTCAGTACTGGCATACGTCTGCAGGGACGCGCTCTCGGGTGAGTCAACTTAACACTACTCTTTATAATATTCAGTCCGTCGTCAACATCAAGAAGATGGGCTCTCATCACTGCGAGTGATGTTGGCTACACTGCGGGCGCAAGCGACCACGTGTTAGAATGATCTCAAGTTTGGTCGCACCATTCCTAGTCCTCTGATTGGTCTAGAACCTACTCGCTTGAACACGAGGCGTGTCCATTGACCTGGAACTACTTACGGGGATACAGGATGCATTATACCTGCCAGATGTTGAGGAATGAAGCCAAGAAATTCTTTGTCGAAATTCGTCTGGAATCTGAATTGACCGGGACTTCCAACATGGCCGCCGCGCGCAGTGGTTTGCCTCTTCTGGATTGGTTGATTACAAAGATGTTGGAATAGTATATAGTAGGTCTAGATGACGCATGAGCGCTGCTGTACATATTACTAATTTTTCGGCGCCCGGCGGCCATTTTGCGGGGATTCAAAGTCAAATGAAATACACGGCAATCAAGGATAATTTGTAATCATGATTGCATCATGTTGCATATATAATACGTTACTTTATAACACTTAACTTAAATTACAAATTATCCTTGATTGGTTTGTCTTTCATTTGACTTTGAATTCCCCAAAATGGCCGCCGTTCCCGTGTTCAATTAGCAATAAGTTTCCGTGGACTGCCGCTATGGAGTGCTAGGGCCTTGGTTGATTGCCGTGGTTGATTGCCGTAAATCGGCATCGACTTAATGGATCTTTACATCCAGACGGCGTGAATCGTGTAATCGAGGACCTCAAATCATGGCGGCAATAGGCCAGTGGTTTAGGCCCATGTCGGCTTCAAGGTTACAGTGTAGCATGCTGTGTCCACGAAAGTATTTTAAGGTCAGTGGGCGTGTCTAAGATGAGTGTGTAAGAGAGTCGATAAAGAATGTTCCCCTTGGGGAGGTCCCCTTAATCCCCAAGTCAAAACGGAATCTAAGTCCTCGCGGCTAAGCAGTGCCCAAGTGAAACTAATAAAAGCATGCACGCTAAATCCGTACAGTAATTATCGATGAACAGTGACGCTGAAATCACAAACACAGAGAAACGTCAACTTCAATTATGATTTCAATCATATACCTGGCCCTAGTCTTTGTATACGATTTACTTTTGATTATCTATTGTACTGAAATGTTGCCTAGGCGTTCAATATTTCTGCGAAATAATTTGAGATATGCCTTGTTCAAGCTAACGGACGTAAGTGTACGCTAGTCAAGTCACAATACAGTTTTCAGACGTAAGTACGCCCTTGGCTATTCAAATCGAAATTAAGCAATCCTGACTGTGCCTACACTTTTAACTTAGGTCTACTACATAACAAAAGTCCTCATCAATAAAGAGAGTTGCTTTATGCGCAAAACATTCGCCAATATTCGATCGTATTTAATATTTTGACGTTTCCGCCATTTGTCGTCATCGACTGTTAACTACTAGTAGAAAAGTGACGTACTTTTATTGAAGTAGTTCCATCAATCGTCACACAGAGTCGCGCGGAACGTTAGATTCCCAACGCCAAAAACCGACTTTTTATTTAACCCAGGGCGGTATAGGGAGTTGGAGGACCTCCCCAACGGAGAAACTTCTTTATCGACTCTGGTGTGTAAGAACACCACGATGGCTCGGCGCCTTAACGGGCAAATTCTATATTGTCATTTGCTCGAACAACAGATACGACGCAATTTTGCCAAGTGAAAACTACATTATTGTTGCACTCATGTACTTTATTTGAAAAAAAAAATGTACATGTATACAACCTATGGATGAATGATTAAGTCATACGAGATAAGAACGTGTTTAAACCTGCATCTGTATCACGTGATTCAGAGCTCTAGTTCTCGCTACATCGCTGATTCTGGACAATGATTCTCTTATCCGTGTTCAATACTCTTTTCTAGTTCCGTCTTGCGATCGTTCACAAAGTCTCGCTCCACGTTGAATTGAAACGTTCGCATTACGTTCAACATAATATCCCACGGGGGCTATTGTCAGCCGCCAGATAGCAGATGCTGCCTCGAACACGACAATTTTGACAGTTGTTATATAAATGCGAACAAAGCGAGCCTCGGCTTACAATGCCCCCCCCCCCCCAGCGATTCCAGTACCAGCACATTGCAGACTTCATTAATTTAATCGGAGTTTATGTATCGGGTGAACGGAGATGGTTTTATACCTTAAGCGTGTTGAATTATTATTGCTCGCTGGTGGCGCACTCGTAGCGGAGACAGCTCACACTATCAGTAGCTCGCTCATAACCTTAACATACTCGTTTCGTGTTTTTTCTTCGTTTTGATTTGGTGTATTCGGTAAATGTACACCAAAACAAGTTCCACTACACGTTGTATATTAATGCTACATCAAGATTAATGATAGGTTGGCCAATTCTATACACATCGATGTGATAACTTCAATATTCACACTCTGTTTATATATACATTTTTAAATCGTTTTAATTATGATTGTATGCGTCTTTCATAATGTCAAAACTTTTCTTCTTTAAACTCAAAACAAAGTTTCTTAAAGGAGCTACGAGGGGAATTGAAGTAATATTATACACCACCAATATTAAAACTACGCGAAATTACAGTTTTGTCGTGTCATCTTGAGAACGGTGCAATATATCTCAAAACTGATTGCAGACAGCTACATGGTTTTGTAAGAACAATATATGCAACAAAAACAATCACATATAATAATCCGTGCAGTTTTTATGTCAAAAATGCATTTAATGTATTAAATATGCAATAAAATCTTAATTACCATCGTATCACAATAATTTTTGTGCAGGCTTTAGTCCTCACAAAACCACATAGCTGTCTGCAACAGTTTTGTTATATTTTGCAGCGTTGCACTAAAAAACAGTAATTTCGCGTGACCAGTCATCAGCCCATTGTATTGTATTGTACTTGCAACTAGTCTTACATTCATTTTATTTTTTTTCCGAACCAACCGTTTAAACTCCCACACAGGTTGAGAGAAAACAAAGCGTGGTTGTTGTGTAGGTCACCGCAGTGCAGTGCGGGCGGGCTTTGTTGTTGTACAAAGACAATCGGCTGCTCCGCTGCCACCATTGTATCTGCCCGCAGCCCGCTGGCCGCCCGTCCCACGGTGATGCGCGGCGCTCATTGAGCACGCTACCCACTCAGTAAGAACATTGTTTTTAAACACCAGAACTCGTTTTAATTTAATATGCTCCTCAAGTGGCTAAGGTGACGTTAGCCTCCCTGCCCTATGGGCAGGTAAAATTCATTAAAATAGAATAAAAATGTGACAATACATAAAGATCGTTTTCTTTCGTTCTTTGGCGATCCTCGTCACACCTCTAATGAATAAAAACATAAGACATAAGATAGATTTTAAAGCGTAATGGCAAGATAACAACGGGCGACTTTCAAATTGGGCATTCTCTTCCCGAGCAGACGAGTGCAGCGAAGCCAGTAGCTCATCCCCGGTCTTCCCCATGGATTCCAGCTCTATTAGAAGAAATTATTGTAAGGCTGCGCAATCGAGGATGTGTGCCGCATCTTGTTCACCTTCCTTACACAGTGGGCATGTGGCATCCCGCTTGATCCCTAGGCCCATTGTGTTCATAGGTCTGATCAATCACATACCTTTAACTCCTCTCTTTTTGGGGGCATGACCTTCAAGAAGGATAGGATGATACAGAGTCAATGAACCCGGTACCTTCACCCAAGAGATTTCAACGTTGTATAGTAATGGTTGACCACGCTTCCTTTCTTGGTGGCACATACTATTAGGGCTCTGGTCCGAAGCGTAAGGCTCTACGAGGACGTGGGTTTGAATACCGCATAAGGCACGGTTTTTTGTAATCGTCCTTTATTGTCATCTATCACCACTCATCGTCTCGAATAGCCTTAGTGCATTAACAGAGACGGTAAGCAACACAAAATCATCATCATCTTTTCTTGGGTACTCCCGTAAACGCATTTGTTCTATCCCTAGTTTTTTAGATAAATATGTAATACGGAAATAAACATTCTGTTGGCACATAAAACAATTGTAAAAATGTGATAAGAACATTTCTGCTTTAAAGATCACCGGTTCAAAGTGCTGAAGCACCGGCGTACATGTTACTTAATTGTGCAGTAAGCTTGTCCGTATCTTCCTGTTCAGTAGAGATGGAAGATATTCTACGATTCCTCGCGACGTATTAACCCCCCCTCCCCCCCCCCCCCAACAAACTGGGTCACACCGCACTTAAACAATCAACCGGGCGGCTTCAGGTGAGCACTCTACCTCATTAATAACTGACGTCTGGCGGACATCTGGCAGACAGCACAGCGCCGGCACTAATAACCAACTAGACACGAGGCGCGCGCTTAAAAGTTAATAACACTAGCGCGCCTGCCATTCATGATAATATCGTGACGCGCCTATGTTACCCACTTAGTAGTTACATAATATATAACGTTATAATGTTGCTTGCGAGTAGGAGGCTCACTCTGAGTCGCAAGGGTTTGAAATAGTAAGACAGAAGCAAATGTTGAAGGTTGTGACATATTTAGAGGCAGATGGAGGTATTTTTAGTGAAAATAAAAGGCGATTTAGTATTTATACCCCGTTGTTTTCAAAAACAAGAGAACTCGGTTCAAACATTATTCTCCGCAAGCGGCAAAGGGTGACAACAACAAAGATCGTTTTCTATCGGGGCACACTTGGCGATCCTCGTCACCCCTCTAAGAATCTTGCACTCCCAAGGTTTCCCTAATGTTCCGCTGGAAGATAGAGGACACCTTGCAATCTTACCTCTCACATCGTACGGGCTGTGGCTTTCAAAGTATGTTATGCATTTCGAAAGATGTTCTATGCTGGCGTTTTATGAATAAAGTAGGCCTATATGATCATATTTTATTGAGAATTATGTGAAGTTTAATATTGTATACATTTCAAACTCAAAATCTGATAAAATCCAATGCAGCGAAAAATACGATGCTCTATCCCTCGTCTATTATAGGTGAAGATATAATTATTATGTGGTGAAAATAATTGACGTCTTGGTTTTTGTTTTCCTGTAAGCAGTGAATTGATGGTGAACGTTATTCAACGATCCGTTTATAGCGGTGTTACATTATTTTTTACCATAAATGTACCTGCTTCTTTATATAAGGATTTGATCAAGATTAAAATTGCACATTATGATCTGTCAGAATTATTTTCATTAAATTGTTTCCATCACTAAAACTAGCACTAGCACAGGACTTTTATAACTTGAATCTTAAAGCATTTTCTATATAAGGCAGTATCGCAGTATACAAATAATACTACTTTTTTAATAACTGTATACATTTGAATGTTTTTCAATTTCATTTGAAGTCTTCGAATAATTTCATTTCATTCTCTTGCGAGATAGTTGATTAAAATTGCTTCCGTCTCGTGAGTCTCGTAACTATTTTATTTCTACAAAAGAAAACCATTATTTTATAACTTTATTGTAGATACTTAAAGTGTGTTAAACGATTCATGACCGAATATTTTGTTCATTGGCTGTGTCTGATGAATGCACAAACGGCATTACATACAATCAGGATAGCGAATGTGTTCTCCTTGGCTGTTCTGTTCCACTTCAATGTCATGATCGATGTTTTTCCAGCTTTGCCAGGTTTATTCTGTGATGCCCGAGGTAGGTTTAGCTTCGTCCGCTTCGCTGGAACTGATTGAATGATAGAGCGAAACCAAATTGAATTGACTGCTGGGTGAATAATCCCTTGGCGTGCAACTATGGGGCCGCAGAAATAATTCAATCTTACTGAAGGTGACTTGGGCGGTAACTTTCTTGTATTGAATTACTAGTATAGGTGGTGATCGGTGCACGCAATGGGGGCTCTGTTGGTTATCGTTCAGTGGTGAAACTTCTGAGGGGGGAGGGGCGAGGGAGACTTAGTTTTGGTTGATTTAAGGTATTTATTGATTGATTGATTGGATATTGGTATTGCTTAACGTCTCATATTTATGTAACTTGGCTAATCGAGACGAAGGGAGGGACGTAAGGGATGACGCGGGGGGACAAGGGGTGTTGATACATTAAATAGATATTGAGAAATGTTTGTTATTTTGCGATTATTATTCCTACATTTTATAAGGTTTTTACCCCCCCCCCCCCAAAAAAGTAAAAAAATCCTCCAACACGATAATGATCGAAATTTTCTGGGGCTGTGCGTCCCGGAGCCGTATTAACTTAGGGGCCTCAAACCCCCCATTGTCCACAATCATGTACTTTATCCAGGAAAGAGCGTAGACTTATAAATTATTTTTACTCTAAACTGACTTTACCCGCATACCCCTTCCACTAGTCATGCTGACCATTAATCTTAGGGAGGTTACAAAAAAGTTCGCTCCTCCAAAAAAACAAGGGCTCGTTACGCCACTGTGAGCGCCTTTATACAAACCAGACTGGATTTCAAAACAGACCAACGTATCAACACGAAGAGACTTCTTCACCTGCATCCCCGAGATGTGACATTCAGAGGTGTCACCGCTGATGCACTGAACTGGAAATCACTTCCATGTCAATCAAATCCTTCTGATGCAGAAGAGCCTGACCTTGACAAGGAAGACGACGACATCTTACACACCATCAGCATCTGGAGACAGACCCGTCTTGAAGCTAGCATACCCCATGAAGAACGCGTAGCCATTATCAATAATCTCAAGCTCGAGGAATCACTGCTTTGTAATGTAATAACGTTTTAGGATTGGCTCCATCACTTCAACTCTATTTGGTCGCCAGCATCATGCATGAAAACTTTTAGCAGTCACACGACCCGGCACCTCCACCGGGTATTCACCCGCACTAAAAAACACATTCAGGCTCACTTGTGATGAATCTTGAAAGTAACAAAAAAAAATATTGGGTCCACCATGAACCGAAAAAAAATTGACAAACTTGGTAATTTTCGAGCTAGGTCCCATTGACAAAAATCTTTCATGAGAAATAACATTAGGTCGATTTTTATGCCCGTGACCTTTGAGGATTTTGATACAAAAAGATGGGTCATTATTGACGTATTTGATGGCCATTTCTGTAAATCCGCTATATTTTGTTTTGTTATTTGTGAAAGTGCTTCGGTTAAAATATGTTGATTCCGAAGAAGAGGTGTGATTTTGGAGTGCATATTTTAGCGTGTTTGAGAGTATATCTGTGCACAGTTCCATGGCACGATGTTATAAAAAGCAATTCTTGATTGGTACTATGCTCTTAAACATATGTGGAACAAAAAATTAGCAGGTTGTGGCCGATTTAAGGAATTCCCCAAAACGATATTTTTTTGCTAATTTTAAGATGAAAAAACTTTTAAAAATCGTATAAAATCACAGTTACAAGATTTACATTTTTCACGGTCTTTTTAAGTGTAGAATTATGCTATATATTATGTGTTAAAAGTTATCTTTGAGGGTAATAGTTCCGAAACTTGCTTGCATTCTCACCGTGTTCCCTCCTAAAACATTGCCAGTAATGATCTCAATAGGAAAACTAACCTCGACAAAGTAATCTTGTTTTATTACTAAAGATTTCATCTCGGCTCAATCAGCCATTCTGAGAACGCTGGCCTTAATTCCGCCGATAATGAAGACATAAATCCAACCAATCAGTTCGGCCTGGCTCTTCATGACGCTACGCAATACTAAACAGCATCACCGTAATAAAGTCTAACCGGGTTTATTGCCAACTATCTTACTGTCGCTCGCTGGACTTATCATTATGAACTAACCGTTTCCTCCACCCTTATTATATCCTATTACTAATCTAGTTGTGCCTTCTACGCCTCTTGGATCCTGGATAGGGAACTTGCCTACCATTCCGGGCAGGTGTACCGCAGGGCTCAGTTGTCATCCCTTTACTGTTTAACATATTAGAATTAAATGTCGCCTCTTTCCTATAACGACTTTATTCACATTCATCCTGACGACAACGACATTGCTTCAAATTGAGCAAAGAAGCACTTTCCATGGCCAAATAAGAGAAAGAGTTTGATGTCATAGTCTCATGGTTCACGCTCTATGTCATACACTCACATCAATTCACGAAGTACTGACGGCAAGTTTGTACCCTGGATAGTTTTGAACCCATGTCCTCCTAGATCAATGCTAGTCGTGGAATTTTTATTTAAAATCTCTAAATAATATGCTATTTGACTTCTGAAATTCTGCTAGAAATTGAAGAAAGAGCTAAAGGAGCCCGGGAAAATTGTAGGTTCCCTTGAGTTATTATACGATACAGAAAGTTAGAGTAATGAAGTTGGAGTACAGCCGAGGCTGGGTCTACACATGTCGTTACAGTGTAATCATGTAAGCACAATAAATAAATCAAAGCGTGCCGTTCTCAAGTGTTTTCAATACCATGCATCCTGTGTTATGAGTAGGTACATTAGTTAATATGATGTCGTGGTGTGTGATTCAACCGAAAGAGTTGATTCAATGGAAACCAGATGATCATGTCACTTGAAAACAGCAGTAAATTTCATGATGTGATTCCACATTTCGATTAACTCAACTATATTTAAGAAAATTGAACTATTTTTCTTTTAAAAAATCCTGCAAATACGTCAACGCAAACGCAACACACATTTTCCAGTAGCACACACTGAATGTTCACGCACAAGAAACGCTGGTATGTTTAAGTTATTCATGTGTCGCTTGTTCATTTATAATTCTTCAAATTAAGTGAAATTACATTTTTAATTCACCCTTTATTCTGTTTTTGTCAGATGAACTAAGTTACCGAGCGAAATGTTGATTATTGCCCGGGTACCTCGGGGTTTAATAATAAGCCAGCGTTGCCTGCGTCAATCCTATTAAATTATCGCGCGGTGTTTGCGAATCTAATCTTGTTAGGATCATCTTAATGCAAAATTAGGAAAGCTAACATTTACCAAATACGAGTCGTGAAATGTCAAGGTCACAGAGAGAGAGCTAGCGCGCCCTGATCGATACTGACATTTAGTCCACACGAATCCATTTATCATCGGTATCGATGATCATGTCCTACACATGATGATGTTACCAGGGAAATGTATGGAGCTCAGGCATCAAACGTTTTATAAAGCTTAAACCGATATTATTTGTGTTATATTTTACGTGCTTCAACAAAAATAATAAATAAATAAATAAATAAATTTTTATTTAGAGTCTACCCACTCAGTTATAGAACTGATTTTCAGTGGGGGACTTTAAATCAAAGCGACCAAGCCAACCCTGCAGGCCCCGACGCAATCGACGAGTGAGCGATAACCAACCAAAGATCGATATTTTTAATAGGAAATATAGCAATCAGTGGTATGGACAGTGCGAACACCCGCGAATCAACGCCAGAATCAACAAGGCCGATTCAGAACAACTCTGAAATTTATTATATTTTATTATCCTTGCAAATATGTGGTTACATGGTGGCAAGTTCCTAAAATTAACATTTTAAAATTGTACAAAAATATAACATTCACATTCATTTTTCTTCATATCTTATAGGTATTACATCTAAGACACCATCATCAAAGCAACATCAAACATCAATGAAATCAAATCTACATCAGATCCAAATCAATATCCTCCAAACACCTTCTAAACATTTTTACCGAGGATTCCTCAACAGCTGCTGCTGGCAATTGATTCCATTCTACAATTGTTCTATTTAAAAAAGACCACTTCCCAACATCCTTCTTTTTTAGTTTACATTTCAATTTATCAGGTCATGGTCTTTCCTCCCTTTGTATAATCCTTTTTCAATTTTATTGCTTATCTCATTCCATCCCTGTATTCCATTCATAGCACGAAACAGGTTGCACAGCCTGTTTCTCCCTCTCCGTAATTTTAAAGAATCCCATCCTAAACCTTCTATCATTTCATTTACACTGTCATACGTTCTTATCCTCCTTCCCTTGGAATCAGTTACCCATCTCCACCTTTTGACCTTCCCAGTTACTCTCCTTGCTGCTAATCTCTGTACTTTGTTTAGGGCTTTGATATGACCGTCCTTATAAGGGTCCCATATAGCACTTGCATATTCCAATATTGGTCTTATAAGAGATTTATATGCTTTATCCTTAATTTTTGTGTGAACCCCTTGTAGCTGCCTCATTACAAAATTTAGAGCTTGTATTGACTTTTTACTTACATATTCCACATGATGCCCCCAATCCAAATTGTTATCTATGAACACTCCCAAGTATTTGTAATGATGACAACATCTAGTGTTTACCACACAGCTTATAGTTTATTTCCGCTTTTTTCTTTGCTCTATTAAATGAAATAACCTTACATTTACTCACATTTAAACCCAATTTATTTATATCTACCCATTTTTCAATTACTGTTAAATCTTCTTTAATTATAAGAACATCTTCATCTTCCTTTATTTCCCTATATAACACCCCATCATCCGCAAAAAGTCGAATTTTGGATTTTATTCCTACTTGTATGTCATCTATAAATATAATAAACAAATTTGGTCCTAGCACACTGCCTTGAGGTACTCCTGAAGTGACATTAATCTCTTCAGAAATTACATTTCCCACTCTGACTCTTTGAGTTCTATTTCTCAGAAATTCCCCAACCCAGTTCACAATTTTATTATTTCTTATTTTGTTTCCAAATTTCTCCATTAAAAGCTTATGAGTTACTTTATCAAATGCTTTTGAAAATCTATAAATATTGCATCAATCCTACCATTATTATCAAGTGTGTCAGCTATGTCCTGAGTAAACCCTGTTATCTGAGTTTCACAAGAATAACCCTTCCGGAACCCATGTTGTGTACTTGATAATCCTTCTCCATCTTCAATAATGTTCTTAATCTTCACATCCATAATCCTCTCCATTATTTTACACACTGAAGACGTAAGACTGACAGGTCTATAATTACCTAGTCGTCCCTTCCCCCCACCTTTATAAATTGGAACAACTATTGCTTGTTTCCACTGATCTGGCAGTTTTCCCTGATTTATAGATGTCTGAAATAATTTCTTGAAGTATGGCACTATTCCCCATCCAGCTGCTTTAATAAATATATTAGTTATTCCATCTGGCCCTGGAGATTTATTATTATTAAGTTTTCTAATAACACTAATGATATCATTATCAGTTATCACTACCTCACTATCATCCCAATCATCATTTTTACTTTCATATCCCCCAATACCTTCAGTGTGGAAAACTTTGCCATAGTATTGATTAAGAGCCTCCGCCTTCTCACTGTCCGTTATGAATTCGTTTCTATTTCATCAACTAATGTGGGCAAATCTACATGTCTCTTTTGGCTATTTACATATTTATAAATACTATTCCAACTTTCTTGCCGGTTTTGTTTATTAAACATACTCTCCAAATATTTATTCTTTGCATCCTTCTTTAATTTATCTAATTGATTCCTTAGCTCCCTTATTTTATTCTTGACTAACCCTGAATTCCGCATTTTATTATTAAGTTTTCTTATTTTTACTTTTAATCTCTTAACTTCTTTAGTATAAAAAATCGGATCATTATTTAATTTAATAACTCTCTTTGGTACCAGTTTTTCTCTCAATTCATGACAAACTTTAACAAATGTATTCCATATAATATCCAAATCATGCCATTCATCTTCATTCCAACTATCAAATCGTTCTTCAAATTCCCTTTTAATAGCTTTTTTATCAGCTTTATAATAATTCCATTTAATTTCTGCCTCCAATCTACAACTTTTACCAAACTCCACTCCAATTTCTACAATAGGCACCTTGTGATCACTTATTCCGTCGATTATTTCCGTCCTTATCCACATAGAATCAGGACGAATCAACACGACATCTAAAATATTATCTAATCCATGTTTGCTTAGTCTCGTACCAAGTTCAACTGTTTGAGTAAACCCTTCTTCCATTATTTCCGATATTATTTCTTGTTTCTTTCCACCACTTATGGTACCAGCTTCCCATATTACTTGAGTCAAATTTAAGTCCCCAGCTATAATACAATTTTGGTACATACTAATCTGCTTGACTCTTTCTCTCAGATTCTCAAGACATTCCAAACCTCCGTTTGGTGGGCGATAAATAGCTATTAGGTTGACAATTAAATTACTCCCTAATCGTAATCTCATACCCATCATTTCATGGAAATCATCTACCCATTTAATGACTCCTTCAACTCCATTCTTAAGTCCAATCATTATCCCTCCCCCATGTCTATTTCTATCTCTTCTATGCAGAATGTATTTATCAATTGACAGCTCGCTGTTGAGGAATCCTTGATCCAACCAAGTTTCAGTAACCACTACTATGAAGGTTGATAAACCTCCAATAAAGTTCGAAAACTTTCAATTTTGTTACATATACTGCGGCAATTGACTACCATTACAGTGAAACCTAATACATTAGCATTTATGGCAGATTCAGAGATATGTCTGATACCAATATTCATGCTCATCTTTCCACTAATATTTTGAATAGCCGAATCATAATTTTCATAATTTTTTATAAAAGTCACAGTATTTGGAATCTGATTGCTATCATGTAACACTTCTGTAATGGTATTAAAGTGACCACTCATTTCAATCAGTTTTCCGATTGTACATCTCCGCTCACAGATTGCCCCTGCATTCTTTGTACTAAGCCCACATACATATCAGTTAGTACATCACAACCTCTGAAGTTAGGGTGAAGGCCATCCTTCCCTAAACAATCGTTTTTCATCCAGAAGTTAGGATCTACAAAAACACCACCTAGTTCCTCCACTACCAATTCAATTTCATCATTTAACTTATTAATATCATCTATACTCATGTCAGATCTTTGTACTATTCCCACCATTCCGAGCTTTGAACGTGGGTATTTTTGTTTTAATACATTAAAAAGGTCCCAGGTTTCACTTATAACATTATTGTTTTACCCCAGCCCCTTATACTATTTGTCCCTACATGACATATGACATTGGGAAAGTTTGTCTACAATATTGTTGCAATGCTGATTCTTTATCATGTTCGTCATTTGATCCATCCTTATCCCCGGTCTACAATCAACAATCCACTTTTCCTCTCTTTTCTAGCAATCTTCTGTATGTTGTATAACATTGAATCACCTAAAATCAGGGTATCTTTTTTCTCAGTAAACTTCCTTTCTCCTAATGTATGTGTATCACACAAGCCTTCAGATGGTACAGAGTGTATATTATTTATAACTCTACTCCAGTTATAAATCTTAATTGTAATACCTGTACTATCAAAAACACGATAAATTAATTGCTTTACCTGCATCCACTTGAGTTTGTCCCAACCGCAGCCGATTATTATGTGCTTCGTTGCTAGGACGGCTCCAAAGTCACCAATCTATTGTATTACCCACGTTTCGAAAATTGTTTCATCGATGTCAAGTAAAATATTCGTGAAATAAGGCTATTTATTAATTTTTTAGTTAATTTTGAGATCTGTTTTGGATTAGGATTTTCAATTTGTTCTGCTTTCTTGATGAAAGTCTAGCAACGATTGTTTAAGGCGCGTTATTTTCAATTTTAAGAATTGGACGGGTTTTCATTAACGTTCCTGCGAAATATTATGCTAAATAACTATATTATTATTAATCAATGAAGTGTAATCACATAAATGAAACTCGAGAGCGTATACACGTGCTCTCATCGAGTCGATTTTAGTTCGAAAGCTTGTAATTATTTCGTTCAGGGCTAACAAAAGCCTGATCACATAATGCACACATTTCATTTTTGTTACATTTTTGATAGCATATTTCTAGGTTACGAGGAAATCCTCGAAAACTTTTCTTTTTTCATTTCCAAACCATAAACACTCGTCATTAACACGAGACTGCCGTAGCTGCTAGTTGCTTCTGGGAGCAATCCCATTAGTACCGACGTATGACTGACATGAATTGTCCTAAATGTTGTACAAAATATCGTGGAAACAGATTTCTAAATGTTCCTATATTGCCACATACTAAAGATGTGTAAAAACACAAAGAAACTAATTTTTACGATTTAGAATTTGCTAAAATATAAAACCAGTAATTTTTTCGTCGTGAATATTTGTAAATTGTCGAATCTAATAGCTGGTGTGGAACAATACTCACAATCATAACCATTATAAACTTAATATAATCAGACCGTAAACAATTACAAATGAATGCCAAATGACGACGCGAAGGTCAGATAATTTCATTAATGACCAGGAATCGTTGTTTGATTTATTTTGTTCTGCGTATAGTATAGAACTTTCCCCGCGTAAAATAATATTCGTGTATTGCATGAAACATAAAACATTGTAATATCATTACAAGTTTTAAAAATATAACAATACAAACCACCACATACGCATATGGTTTTGTTGTGACGTTAAACCAATGTTATAATATTACTATAGAGATACGTTTTTTTTGGCGTTTTAGGTTTTTGATTCTAAATCGACGAACATATAATATTTTGTAAAACTCTACAAAATACGTTTTATTTGACTTAACATTGAATAGAAATGTCACTATAATTCATCATTTACATCCAAAGTTTTGGTGGAAAGTAAAAATAGATGCTTGAAATTAATGATACATTTCGAAAAATAAATGCTAATCTAAACGTATCTCTACTATTCCCCAGTCTTCACAAGAGGCCCATGCAGTCTTTGGGTTTAGACCCAGTGCTAGTTGTGTGCCGTGTGCTGCGCGTACTTTAGCGCCACCCTCATAACCCGCTCGCGTTATCTACGCCCCCACCCTCGGATCGAAGCTGTGACCTTTGTTGTTTGTTCCAATCACAGACTGTTCTGTTGACCTTTCACAGATTAAACTGCGTAATCGGATTGTTTTGTAGCTGTCGAATACGACGTAATTGTTTCCCTTTTTGGTGATTTTCTTTTCCTTTCATTTGACCAATTCTCTTCCGTTCATTTGAACGTGCCGTACTTTTACGGCGTTAATTTTATATTCAATTTATTTTTAGGTGAATATATTCGTCGTATACAAAAGGCAGGCTTAGGAGACGGATTGAAATCAGTCCCATAATGACGAGTTTTACGAAAAAGTTACGCGTTAAAAACATAAACTATGTCGCGGTTTAAATATATACGTACGAATGTAATTATACAATTAAGACGGTGTTCTGGACAGGGCCGTATTAAGAGATTTGGAGGCCGGGGGCTAATTTTTTTGTGAGGCCGTTTTTTTAACTTAATCTGTTGACTACCCCCTACCCCCCCCCCCCCCCCCGAGACATTTTGTTGATGCAAATTCTTCTACCGTCTTTTCAAACGACAGTCGCCGAAGAACGTCATTTTCGATGTACGTTAGGACTAGTAAATTGAGTCTCTTTTCACCCATTGTTGTGCGCAAGCGGTTTTTGATAAAACTTGATTTAGAAAATGAACGTTCAGCTTCACAATTAACCACTGGTATTGTTAGATACAAACGTAAGGCAATATATACATACGGAAATGTAGGCCTATTTTCAAGATCGTTTTGTACGATGTGTTTGAGAATTGCTTGAGCGTTATTATTATTTAGATCTGCATGTTTAATGTAACAGCAAAACTGTTTCAGTTCATTATAGGAAATACAGCGTCGAGATCATTTGGGTAGAAAATTACTAAATTTTCGGCAGCAATCTGATCATCGTAGGACAGTTGTTGATTGGTCATTCGTGATAATAACCCAAATTTTTAACACAGTTCTGAATAAACTTCAATTTGTTTAGTAATCTCATTACCGTAAAGGTCAACAATTGTGTTGAAGGTTTCTATTTTGAATTTATCCTTTCCTTGTAATTGAAGATCAGTTTTTCCATCTGGATATTTTGGCACACGTACTCTTTTATCTTCATCAGCATATGTTGGGTTTACACTTGTGCTCAGCTTCGTTGCCCGAGTTTCAAAATCAGAATAGGAATTTCTCAACTGTGAAACGTACTCATACAACGATTTTAGGAGATCAGCGACTGTCAAATCAAGCCCAGGTTTTTGTCATGTTTCACTGACTTTGTCAGTGCGTTCAAGAATTGTATGCCACATGACTGCCATAAGAGCTGATTCAATTTTACAAAGTTCAACAAACAAAGCGCCAACTATGTATAATGTTCCTCGCGATTTAGGCCGGGTTGCAAACGTATCTATCGTACATGCTACGTCTTTTAAGTTTTAACCCTACGCTTATAAATTATAGGAACGCTAAAATATTCCCCTAGGGATATTATTTGTTACAAGTTACAAAAATTACATTAACAAAAACGTTATACATGGAAAAAAAACTGTAGGCGGAGGTGAAATTCTGAGGCCGCCACAAGAGCGAGGCCGGGGGCTGCAGCCCCTAAAGCCCCCCCTTTAATACGGCCCTGGTTCTGGACATAAAAGTACACGGACAGTGGTGTAACTACGGGGGGGGGGGGCAGGCAAGGGGGGGCGACCCCCACCCCCCTAATCTGGTCAAAGGGGGTCGAGCGGCACAACTTTGTGGAAAGTCTTTGTAAACTAACAATCAATTTTTGTAAATTATTGAGGAAACCACTCTAAAACCTTGTGAAATTACACCTTTTTCAATGTTAAAATAAAAATATATCAATTCCTTTTCGCCCCAGACCCACACAAGCTGGGGGGGACACCCAGAGCCCCCACCAGGATACATACTTTTACCGAAACAATTGTTTCGTGGGAAGTTCTAAAGATTTCTTAATGTAGGCCCTGCGCTCCCAAAAAACAAGGGCTAAGTTACACCACTGCACACGTACCTGTGTCATTAGGCGCTTTACGTTTCTCAGCCTACTGAATGACAGCCTTAGGACAATGCGGCTCACAGTAGGCTGCGAAACGCCAAGCGCGCAATGCTATAGTGGTCCCAACGAAAGAATGCAGATGGCTTGAAATTGTTTTCCCAACATACAAAACTCTGTCAACTCTATTCACGCTAGCTCAGCGTGGATCTAGCACACGGAGGAACTCTGTGATCTAGCACAGATAATTTTTGCGTGCGTTGGTAAGAGATATTTCTCTTTCATTCACAAAGGCGACATTCCATTTGCCGCGCATTCACACAACCCCCACCACTACAAAGCATCTGCATTCTTTCGTTTGAGCAAGTATATCATGAACGCTGTGCATGGTACCGAAATCGTCTAATATTACTAAGGGTCCGCGAAAGCCTTGAACCCTTCATAAAATTCTGGTTTTCATTGATACGTAAACCCCGTGGAATCTAATCGAGATTCCGTGATGCGACCTTTCGCTCGGTGACCTAGGCCGGCTGTCAAGGGACACGCCAAGGTCACGCCGCACGGGCACGATACTATACAGTTTGGCACGCGAACACTGCATGCATGCACGTCTGCTAGGTTCGCGCGGGTGCATGTTGCCAATATCAGGGCCACGACAAAGATGATGACCATTAGTTAGATACGCGGCACGTACGATTAGGGTGCTTTCTCTACAAGGACGTGGGTTCGAATCCCGCACAAGGCATGTTTTGTGTAATCGTCCTTCATAGTCATCTATCACCACTCGTCGTCTCGAATAGCCTTAGTGCATTAATATAGACGTTAAACAACAAAACTCATCCTCAAAAAGATTGGTTGTGCGTTATCGCTTCAAATACAAAAAATGTGTTAAGTATTTTTATGACGCTATTTATTTACATTCGCGGTGATGGATAAGCGTTTCTTATCTACTAAGCCCTTCCTTCTCAAGCTTTTAGGCCTTCTCGGTTTTGTTGTACAATTATCGTAATAGGGAATTTTAGTTTCGACATGGCTGGCTCTGTCCGCTTTAAATGTAAGTCCTCCTCTGTAAATCATGCAGTTCTGTGACTTCATTTAATTCGTTGGACTTTTTCTTTTCGTTTTTCTTATTCCAATGGTTTCACATTTCTTTTTATTCGTTTGTTCGAGATCCCACAGGGGACCTTGGTCGAGAGTGTAGGCTCTAAATTCGGTGTTTATAATGTTATTTTATTTTTTATGACTATATCAATAGAGTATCGACAAGCACTATCTAGGTGCCGCAGTCAAGACACACCCAGGCAATATACAGCAGTTGCCGAGTTGGGGTGATTTCATCAAATCCCCCAGCCGTCATGAAACGTTAAATGAACTTGAAAACTGTTTAAATAGGGGGGATTTAGATTCTTGACAACACATGCCAAACTTGGTTGGGGTACGAACATTCCTTCTGGGAGAAAACTAGGTTGAATCGTGCTCAAAATAACTTTGCGGGTGTTTGCAATTTTGCACGAGCTATTATATATATAAAACAATAGTTGCAATAAAATTGTGTCGAGCTTTGCAAGGACGCAGTCAGAGTGCAAAGTGAATTTATTGAGCGAGCGTAGCGAGCGTCTCCACTTGACTCTTATGGCTCGAATGTCTGTTTTTGTTTTTTTGTTTTTTTTTCTGTTACTGCTTCGATACAGGTCGCACCGTTTCTCTGATCGACCTGAAATTTTGCACACATGTACATACCACCTAGGCGGGTTGCTGTATAGTTTTTGAACAAAATCCAATCATTGGTTATAAAAAATAAAAAATAAAATAAAAAAATAAAAAAATAAAAATGTACCGATCGTTATGAAATTTTGCAGGGTCAATAAGTACAACATTCTCTCCTATTTTCCAAATTTTCAGCTAAATCGGTCAAGACGTTAAAGACTTATTGCTAATCATAATTCGAAAAATGATGTTAAAAAATGAAGGAGGCAGTGAAGATACAAAGATACACTTTAGAAGGCATGACGTGAATTAGTACAATGCAAAGATGTTGGAATAGTAAAGTGTACAAATAATGTCAATATCCAGGTAGGCCTACACTGTGTGGTGGGCCTTATGGGAATGTCGTACTCGGGTCATGTTGCACGTACCGGTGCTCGCTCAACAACGCGTCCAACTGAGCGTTTTCCTAGTACAAGATTTTGGTTTGTGTATCGGATACCGGTACGAAAATGTTCATACCCTACAAACAAGCCTGACTAAAGCCTGGTAAAGCGCTTCTAGCTAAAGCCGTCACCTCTGAATCCACAGCCGACCAGAGTAAACTTTAAACGTTCCTCCCTCATTGACGGGGTCGCGCCTTGTAAATATTTCATTGCTACGCCGTCTCGCAGTCGGCCAATGTTCTATCGACTACAGAAGGGAGGGGAAGCATTCGAGCAAAGGTCACCTGCCAACATTTGGAGGAAACTTCTTTACTCGTGGGGACAGTGTGTCATAGTAAATATCTCCTCATGTAGCTTGGAAGCAAGTAGTTTGTCTCGTAAAGTACATTGCAACTTAAGAACGGCCCGAAGGTAAACGATCTTACTCCCCCCCCCCCCCACATTACTTTACCACCATCCATGTATGGATTGAGCGAGAAAGCGAGTGAAAGATGTAATCATATCTATGTGCTTACTTCTCTTCCATTGATATCGTATACACTTTGAGCGAAATACTTATCTTTGTAAAGAAAAACGTATTTGGTGGAACTTATAATGCTTTTTTTCCAATGGGACCATTATTTCGGTCGACATAATATGATATCATGTGATATGATGATGTTCTCATAAATTATTTGAACTTACAACTTATTTATTTACGGTAGCCAAAACTATTATTTATTCGGTCGAGTAATATTTCCGCGACTGTTTAATCCAATACTTGATTATAATCATCATCATCATCATCACCATCATCAATACTCAATCCCAACAATGTCGGGTTGAGTGGTGTTCTTCACATAGATATCTAGGGCACGAAACAATTTTGTTTCGAGGCTGCCGGGCTCAGCGTTTCTTCATCATCATCGTCATCCTCATCCTGCATCTGCTTCTCCACCAATTTTCTCCATCCTTTTCTGTCTTCTCACAGCTTCAATTCCATCACCTGGTTCCACGATTCCACTTACTCTACAACGTCTCCTTCGATCAAACTTCCTCATCTTTCATCTTTCTCTTTGTCTTACTACGTCTACTTTCTTAATACTTGATGTTTGTTGAAATTATGCTTCAGATTTATACAGTATAAGTAGACCGTTTATAATTATGTGTACACACTTTTGAGCAATGTAATCATGCAGATCGTGCCTGAGTATCTAGGCGTGAACTTTACAGACATCGTGTCTCTTTGCAGTAGGCTACATCTCAAGATAGAAGCGCATTCAAGACTTTGATTACTCAGTTGGAAGTTATAACCTATATTTGTCATTCTCGCTTAGTAATTAATCAGGGACGTTCTCTCATAGCATTGCTAATTGCCAAAACAAAACAAATACTCATTACCTGACATGCTTTGTTAATGATGTGATCTGTGAAGTTTAGAAGGTTAAATAAATTCGCAATGGTAGAATCCTACCTGGCTCTGAGACTAATTTTGTACATCCAAGATAAATATTGTTTTAGTAAAAGTAAAAACATGTTTGAAACTGTCCCAAGAACTGAGCTGTTGCAAGCCCTAGACACATAGCTCTACGTTCAAATAGTGCAGTAGGCCTTCTGAAGTTTGTTTTTCTTAATCTCGGTGTCCACAAAGATCTTACTTATTGATTACTTTTAGTTTAGTTTACCTTTCCTTCTAGGCTTTCTTTCTTGAACAGAATAACATAGTTACAATATCAAAATACGTATGCATGGCGATTAAGAAGTACGGAACAAATTATTGGAAATATTAGGTAATGATTAACAAATTAGGCACAAAGACGCCAAATAAGAGGTTGTTGGTTACTTGTTGCAGTTCCATAATTTGTACATCTGTTTTTATTGAAATTGACGTAAAAGTTTGAACTGTATACAATTTTGTTATGTCAATTCGGTGGCAGCAACTAATGGTCCAAATATAGTTAGTTTTTATTTAGTTCGTTGTTAGTAGTTGCTCCGAAGCAAGTAAGCCGATGCGCGCGGTTTCGGTGGGCCAATGAGCGATCAGTATTTTAAATCGGGAACCGCTGATTGCCTGTAATCCACCCGACGGTGCCGTCAGCATCTGCTTCCTTGCTGCGGAACAATTATATTACTTACATGACACTTTTTCTCTCATTTTTGTTTTGTTTTTAATACTGGTTGCTTTCAAGTCCTTGAATACTTTCCCCGGCAGTCATTCCATTCCATATGAGTTGTAACCTTTCCTTCTATATTTAGCAGCTTTCTTCGTCGTACGGATGATGACTTCTTCCAATATACCTTGCTTCAATGATTCTGCGTATTATTTATTTCCATTGTGCCTCTCCTTAACACGCTCTATACAACTTACCTGTTCTATATTCTCCTTTTTTTCTGCAACGAGTCCCATTTTAGTTTCTTCGAAGTAATACACATATGTATTCTGTCAGTTGCTTCAGGCTATTCGACCGCGCTTTCTATTTTCCCATCTATGCTACCAAGTCAAAATAATAGTGAATGATTTTGAAATCTGGCTCTATTAGAAAATCAAAACTATTTTTTTTTCTTATCGGGCACACGGCAAATATCGCCACTTCAAAATAATTTCAAACTTCAATTCGTTCAAGCACACCATTCAACGTAGGTAGGCCTAGTTGTGTTTTTATGACATTAATTTTCAAGTGGTTATCTAGAGGCTGACTGAGAGAAAAAAATATTATTTTAACAATTTTCTTTCATGTGAATTATTTCGTTTGGCGGTATTTTGTACCGATTTGTACCGCCAAACGAAAAAATCAGCAGGAAAGACAGTTGATTTTAAAAATGTTCTTTTTCTCTCAGTCAGCCTCTAGTCAACCACTTGAAAATGAATGTCACACAAACACAACTACCAATGTTGAATGGTGTGCTTGAACGAATTGAATTTTGAAATTATTTTGAAGTGGTGATATTAGCCGTGTGCCCGATCAGAATTTTTTTAAAGTTTTGATTTTCTAAAAGAGACAGGATTCAAAACCATTCACTATATTTTGACTTGGTAACATATTTGGTAAAATAGAAAACCGCAGTCGAATAACCTTAACCTCTGACACTGTAACCTTTACTTAATTTTCTAGTATTTTAACTAATTTTCTTTATTTTCTATTAGTGGTATAGCTTCCGTTTATAAATTTTTTTTTATCTGTTTAAGGCTCGGTTTTAGGGTAAGTTTTCTCATGTTATAGTTTATTTTCTCTACTTTTGTTTAACAGGTTTTATCTTTTAGCTATTATCTTCCCTCATTCTCAAACATAGTTGCCATTTTATCTCTGCTGTGCTTCAGTTTTCAATATCTTTTTCATTTTTCTTGTATCCCATTGCTCCTGCATAGATATTCAATTATATAGGACGTATTGTATACCACTTCCTTTGCCCTTGTGCTAGACTTCTCGAAGATTCGCATTATGAAATCGAGCCTTTGAAACGCTTTCTTTCTAACTTCTAAATCTGCTTAGTTCACTCAAGTTCAGAGACATATAAATCGTAAGCATTTCACGTCCTTACTACTTTGTGTATTCTCCCAAACTTCGATTCAGTATAAGCATATACTATATCTTCCTTTTTCTATGTTTAGGGCTACACTTTTGGAGCAATACCCTCAAATTGTACCTGGGTTATCTTATCATGACAAGATCTTGAGATAACTTTGTAGCTCATAACAATCCTTGACCTTCTCTAGTTCCAAATATTTAACGCAATTATAACCTTATATAAACTCTTATTCATTTCTACTTTCTTATTTATTACATATATTTCTCTCTTCATTCTTGAACTCAGAGTAGCTGTATGAAAGCAGGAGATGAGAATGAGAATAACACAAGAATCAACCCCTCTAAATGACTGGCATTCAAAGACTTCGCTTGACTCGTTGCTTTGGAGGAAGATCACTCGCTGAATATGCAGATAAATGAATGTGCAGATATTCTGCACAATAGCTCTTGATTTCTGTTGACATTCGTTGCCACTTTAACTCGAAAGTAACTTTACTTAAGTTATCAGGGAGCACACTTCTGAGATATTATCGATTTTACAACCGCGTTTTCGCTATCTTTCAGCTTCCTAATCGAAATTCCCAGGAAACCTTCTAGATGTTACCTAGAACTGTGGCGATTCTAAGTAATATCGAGGTAATGTACTTGTCTTGAAGATGGATTTACGTTATAACCGACAGTGCTGGCTCGGGCGCTAAGCGCGCGACTCTGATTCGGGAGGTCCCGGGTTCGAATCCCGTCGAGAAGGTTTTTTCCGAGGATTTCCTAGTCGTTAATGCGAATGCAAGGGATTGAGTCCTCTTAAACAGCCCTCGGACATCCCTTCACAATTGTCCTATCCGCAACATACCTAGTTCACCTGAAGAGGGGCATGTTGCACCTTATAACAGGTTTAATTTCCACGATAAAAAAATTAAAAAATAACGTTATATGGTTACTGCTGAACACGCATTAAAATCGTAGGAAGGATTCCTTTTTTTTTCGTCCCTGAATGAATTTCTCAATTACTGTACAGTCTTGTATTTTGTGTTGTTTTGTGTTGGTATATCCTTGGAGATGACCGAGTTCTGACAATGGCGCAACCGAAACGAACGAGATGTAAAACATCGGAGGAGAACGTTCCTCTTGGCTCCCACGCACCAAGATAGAGTGACGGGATACTGATGGAGTCCGACGTTTCCTCATTGCTTATTTTATTACGTTTTTCCATTTGCTGTTTCCATTTTGACGAGTTCAATATTTATGCTACTGGTAGGCGTAAGGTTATTCTAAACCAAATTGAAACAACCGATATCCGATTTGAATAATGTGATTATCTTTACGAGATTAATGTACTACATTGTAGGTTTAACTGCTAACAAATTCAAATTTAGTTTCGTTCTATTTTCCTTTTTACCCAATTCTTTTTCGCGTGTATGCTTTGTGAGACCTTCGGTTTATTCAAGCAGTTATTCTTTCTGCCGGCGCTATGCATATTTTAAATCGAAATTCGAATGTTTTTTTCGCGAGGGCTTCAGTTATTATGGTAATTCTGAGCAAGGGTCTTGAACGCCCCGAATGTATCATCCGTTCTCGGTTCTCGTATGGAAACGAGGGAACGGTCTGTCTGTCTGTCTGTCTGTCTGTCTGTCTGTCTGTCTGTCTGTCTGTCTGTCTGTCTGTCTGTCTGTCTGTCTGTCTGTCTGTCTGTCTGTCTGTCTGTCTGTCTGGTCTGTCTGTCTTCTGTCTGTCTGTCTGTCTGTCTGTCTGTCTGTCTGTCTGTCTGTCTGTCCGTCCGTCCGTCCGTCCGTCCGTCCGTCCGTCCGTCCGTCCGTCCGTCCGTCCGTCCGTCTGTCTGTCTGTATGTATGTATGTATGTTATGTATGTCCTGTCTGTCTGCTTGGATACCGTATTATAATAATAATACTTAATTATAATTTTTGTGGGAAGCTTTGCCCAGGGTGCAATTATGCCCTTCTGGCGTCTAACTAGGTATGTTGCGGATAGGACAATTATTATGAAGGGATGTCCGAGGGTTGTTTAAGAGGACTCAATCCCTTGTATTCGCATTAACAACTGAGGAAAACCTCGGAAAAAACCTTCAGTCAGGATTGCCGGTCTCGACGGGATTTGAACCCGGGACCTCCCGAATCAGAGTCGCGCGCTTAACGCTCGAGCCAACACTGTTGGATGCTGCAACGACGACGACGACGACGACCTAAGAAAAAACCCAAAGGCCCGGGTGGTTTAGATTTTGAGGGTGACTGAACTTTGATGTTATCCTATTTCTTCGGGTGTTCAACAAAACAGCTAACACTCGTGACAATTGTAACAAAAAATGGAAACAAACTTTTAAATGTTTGAGAATTATTTGTAAGAAGATGGTTGTTCGCTACTGAAAAAGCCGTCTGGGCTAGCGGCTCAACTTCCCTGACGCGTGACGCGTTTATTCCGGCGCGTTACCTCGTGACGTCAGAGATGTGTAAACGTTGATACATGGCGAAGACGAATCAAAATCCGATGACGATGGATTTGTCGTATCGGCGTTGCTTTGTTGGACGGATGTTCGGTCTGGCAGTCACCTAGCTCGATATTGTAGCAGAAGGCTATTATATACCTTGCCTCGGGGACGAAGCCTTTAGATGCTGGACAAGCCCAGCCCTAGATAACATGCACAGTTGGCTTACATCTCACAATGGCAAATCTCACGAATTGAGGCGAACTCAGTTATTTCAGATAATCAGTAAAAATTGTAAACTATCATCCTTGATTCGATGAAAAGTCATAGAATTATATTTCAATAATACAAACAAATTATAGTTGATATAGCTTCTCCATCGTAAGTTTGGAGATGGTGACGTCACCGGCTGACTAGTTCTAGCCCCCTAATTACATCCCTAATGTATAATACTAATCGCTCATTGGCCCGCCGATGCCGCCAGCATCTGCATACTTCCGATGGAGCAGCTAGATTCTACGGCAATTGTTCGTTGTATTGCTAACCTGACTGAAACCTCTCGTACACTCCCGACCAGAAGTTAATCAAGGGCTGGGTATAGTAGATACTAGGAAAACGCTAAAGTCCCGCCGCGTTGATGGATGAGCTTTTTTTTAATTTTTAGTCTGCGTGGGATATCTTTACTTTTGCAAGTGCTTTTTGCTTAGTTTTGATGCCCACGCATGGTAGGTGATTGTTGTCAAGTTTCTATTGTTTCTTGTCAATTTGTTTTATTTACCGTTAAAAACTTATATTAAAAGCATTATTTCTATGGATGCTGGCAAACTTTGTCACTTTGGCTTTCAAAGGTACTTCATCACCATAACCTTAATGTCCATGTATAATATGAACGTTGAAGCCCCACCCGTTTGGTCAGAATTGGCCCAAATGGCACGAAAATATCGCATAAAAATCAAAAAAACTTATATTAAAAGCTTTATTTCTATAGATTCTGGCTAACTTTTTCAACATTTTCTTTTAAAAGGTACTACATCACCATAACTTTAATGTCCATGTAAAATATGAACATTGTAGCCCCACCCGTTTGGTCAGAATCGGCCCAAATGTCACGAAAATATCGCACTAAAAATCGAAAAAAATCGTAAAAGTACGCTATTCATGAGAAATATTTCTTCGATTGTACCCAAAAACAATACACCTCTAAGTTCAGAGATTTCGAAGGTCCCCTCAAATTTTCATCAAGATCGGATATACCGTTTGCCTGGTAGAGAGTTAACAAACAGACAGAAAAACAAACAAACAAAAAAAAAACACCCGAGCTAAATTTTTTGGGGGTCAGTGAAATTGAAGTCTTCGCTTCGCTCATCCAACAAGTAGACTCCCTGATTTACTTGTGTTTGATGGTGTAACATAAGTGACGTATTCAAGTATATATATTTATCGGGGATCGTTCTGTGATTAACACGTTGATTGCCAGCCCGAGCGGTTGATAGGGTCATCGAGAAAATCACTATTTAATGTACTTCCGCATATAATTTGAAATTTGAACTTTATACGGCATTAGTAAGTACGTTATTTAATGTTTGTTTCGGGATGGAGGGTGTCAAGACCCCAGCCCCTTCTGGATACGCCACCGACAGAGACTCTTTCCTCAAAACGTTGTGTAACATATGTAAATCGTCATAGTTTTCTATTTGCATTTCGTTTAGTATAATGTTCTTTTGTGCACTTGAGTTGTTTGATTTCGTCTGTCTGTCTGTCTGTCTGTCTGGTCTGTCTGTCTGTCTGTTGTCTGTCTGTCTGTCTGTCTGTCTTGTCTTTGTCTGTCTGTCTGTCTGTCTGTCTGTCTGTTCCTGTCCGTCCGTCCGTCCGTCCGTCCGTCCGTCCGACGGTCCGTCCGTCCGTCCGTCCGTCCGTCCGTCCGTCCGTCCGTCCGTCCGTCCGTCCGTCTGTTCTGTCTGTCTGTCTGTCTGTCTGTCTGTCTGTCTGTCTGTCTGTCTGTCTGTCTGTCTGTCCGTCCGTCCGCCCGTCCGTCCGTCCGTCCGTCCGTCCGTCCGTCGTCTGTCTGTCTGTCTGTCTGTATGTATGTATGTATGTATGTATGTCTGTCTGTCTGCTTGGATACCGTATTATAATAATAATATATAAGTTAATTATAATTTTTGTGGGAAGCTTTGCCCAGGGTGCAATTCATGCCCCTCTAACAAGGTATGTTGCGGATAGGACAATTGTGAAGGGATGTCCGAGGGCTGTTTAAGAGGACTCAATCCCTTGCATTCGCATTAACAACTGAGGAAAACCTCGGAAAAAACCTTCAGTCAGGATTACCGGTCTCAACGGGATTTGAACCCAGGACCTCCCGAATCAGAGTTCCCGCGCTTAACGCTCGAGCCAACACTGTGGATACCGCATTGACGACGACGACGACCCAAAGAAAAAACCCTAACGCTCGGGTGGTTTAGATTTTGAAGGAGACTGAACTTTGATGTTATCCTATTTCTTCGGGTGTTCAACAAAACAGCTAATACTCGTGACACTTATAACAAAAAATGTAAACAAACTTTCACATGTTTGAGAATTATTTGTAAGAAGATGGTTGTTCGCTACTGAAAAAGCCGTCTGGGCTAGCGGCTCAACTTCCCTGACGCGTGACGCGTTTATTCCGGCGCGTTACCTCGTGACGTCAGAGATGTGTAAACGTTGATACATGGCGAAGACGAATCAAAATCCGATGACGATGGATTTGTCGTATCGGCGTTGCTTTGTTGGACGGATGTTCGGTCTGGCAGTCACCTAGCTCGATACTGCAGCAGGCTATTATATACCTTGCCTCGGGGACGAAGCCTTTAGATGCTGAACAAGCCCAGCCCTAGATAACATGCACAGTTGGCTTACAGCACACAATGGCAAATCTCACGAATAGAGGCTTACTCAGTTATTTCGGATAATCAGTAAAAATTGTGAACTATCATTCTTGTTCGATGAAAAGTCAAAGAATTATATTTCAATAATACAAAAAATCATAGTTGATAGCTGCTTCATAGTAAGTTTGCAGTTGGTGACGTCACCGGCGGGCAAGTTCTAGCCAATCAGCGGCCCCTAATTCATAAGACTGATCACTCATTGGCCCGCCGATGCCGCCAGCATCTGCATACTTCCGATGGAGCAGCTAGATTCTACGGCAATTGTTCGTTGTATTGCTAACCTGACTGAAACCTCTCGCACACTCCCGACCAGAAGTTAATCAAGGGCTGGGTATAGTAGATACAAGTAGACTCTCTGATTTACTTGTGTTTGATGGTGTAACATAAGTGACGTATTCAAGTATATATATTTATCGGGGGGAGATGACACGTTGTTCGCCAGCCCGAGCGGTTTATAGGGTCTTCGAGAAAATCACTATTTATTGTACTTCCGCATATAATTTGAAATTGGAACTTGATACGGCATTAGTAAGTACGTTATTTAATGTTTGTTTCGGGATGGAGGGTGTCAAGACCCCAGCCCCTTCTGGATACGCCACCGACAGAGACTCTTTCCTCAAAACGTTGTGTAACATTGTAATAATCGTCATAGTTTTCTATTTGCATTTCGTTTAGTATAATGTTCTTTTGTGCACTTGAGTTGTTTGATTTATTTTGTCATTTTTATTTTTGTGCTTTAAAATATTTAATTATTTATATTAATGTTAAAGCCTACATCACACTTGTGGAGCTTTCTCTGTTGTTGGTGGCTATAAATGAATAACATTTCATACAATGAAGACAATAATTTAACTCTCCGGGTATTGTGAAGTAAAAGATATTTGATCAATAGTGTAAAAACAAGCTATTTTCGTAGTTAGCAGGTTTGGTCACTCCTGTTTGGGGCTGGAAACGACATGTGAGATAGGCAGGCCAGAGGTGAGGTGACTGCCACCCACCCTATGATGGAGGTGGTTTCACACCAGGCCATAGAAACTAAGTGTGAGCAAGCTCTTTTCTGCAACGAAAATATCACCATCCAGTTTATGAACGATAATCCAGTGAACTGATCGCCCGCCTAGGGCTGGACGACGCGCTAATCCCGCCAGATTACAACCATGTTCGTGAAGCTTCCCGTGAGCGGATGTGATGAGGCTAGCGGACTCTTGCGAGGTTGAGCATGGAAGGATGTTCTATATTCGCGAACTCCTCGCGAGTTTGGGCAACAATATTTCCCTTGCAATAGAAGAATAATAACAGTGTACTGTTGTGATTAGTGGCGTCAAGTAGTCCTAGTGTTTTGCCCATGAAAAAATTGTTTCGAGAAAAGTATGTAGGCCTATCCTGGTACACCCGGCGACAGAATTAAATCAAGAGTAATCTTTTACTAACACCAACGCACCAACGACACCACATGGCAAATCTCGGATTTGTTCTAAAAGGCACCTTTAAATTAATTGGTTGTTTGGATATTGCTTAACGTCTCATATTTATGGACGTTGGCTAATCGAGACGATGAGTGGTGATAGATGAGGATGAAGTATGAACAGAAGGGAGGAGGGGAAACCCGGTACCGGCACGTAGCCTAATCCTTTCGAAAAGTACCAAGGGGATCAACGGCTTAACGTCCCATCCGAAAGGACGGTGTAACTTTGACAGTCATAAAGGTTCCTCCACTACCCGGACTGCAGACGTCGAGGAGAACGAAGCCGTTACACTAGCTTTCGAACCCTCCATCTGCTCTAACCAGCAGTATACGTGAGTTTCAGGGAATAACGGTCACCCACTCTACCCCTGACCACGCCCGATTCTGCTTAACTTCGGTGTTCGAGTGGGAACCGGTTTAACGAGCTCGGCTAAACCGCTGGCTAGGCACCTTTAAAGTCACACTAAGTTAACACCCAGCGGATGGGCAAAAAGTGGACGGCTTAACCTATTTAAGTCACTAGAAAAACTGGCCCTAATTGATTACTACTCCAGAAATAAGCCAGCACTACGGTTATGCAATGTTTGGTGAATCAAAAGACAAAAGAGGTGCAATGTTCATGTATCACTTGCTCTGCTCTGTACACCTGTGTTGCACACTCTCTTGCACCAGACTGTAGCGGGGAATCCCACAGCGATTGTGTCACGAAATTGAGCGGATTTCACGTGATTTATTGGCAGCCTCATGTTTGTATTCAACAGTAGCTTCCTAATGACCCAATCTTCCCTGGTTCTCTCACAAAACTACGGCTCTAGCAGTTGCAGCGTCAACTTAGACTAGCTATTTGGAATCACATTGTGTTGTGGAGGTATAGGGACCTAATAAAAATTGGTGCTATTCAAGCTGGAATTCCGTATATAAGATTAATGTGAAATAATTGCGTTTTTCGCGATCTTGCTAGTTATAAAGGGGTTTTCGCCGGCCAAACTAGAAAAATATTAACAGACTGAAAAAAATTATCCATCATGGTTATGAACCGAAAAAAAACTAACTTGGTGTTTGTGTGATATAGTTTTCTTTTGAAAACTCTTGTGCTACACTGGCCCTCCTGCTCCTCTTCATGTATTGTAATAAATAAATGGGTTCCATTGGCAAAAATGTCTCGTAAGAAATAATATTGCGACGATCTTTATGCCCCGTCACCTTGGAGGGTTTGGTTTTAAAAAATATTGGGCATTATTGACTCGACTATCTTTTCTGTTAACAGCCCCTTCAGGTCCAGAATTTCAATGTCTTATTACAATTTATCTGCCAGTTAAAACTGCCACATAACTGTTGTCTCTATAGCAACCACCAATCAGAAGCCTTGTAAATATTTACTTAGATTAACTGGTAGTTAACTTGAGCTAGACTTTGAAATTTTTTTAGTCCTCTAAGTAAATATTTAACAGCTTCTGATTGACTGTTGCCATAGTGATAACAAGTTACCTTGCAGTTAAATTTACTTGCCTCTAACTAGACATTGAAATACTTGGCCTTAAGGTGTATAAATAATAATACCTCAGTTGCTTTTTAAAATAGAGTAAATAATGTTTATGAGAAATGGACGTTGAAGTTACGGCTCTTGCGCAAAGCGTTTTATATAATTCATTGAGTTTGGTCGACATCATTGAGTCTCACCTCGGAGTAGGCCTACCCTCATGCAACTGATCTCAATTATTCACCTACGTGGTGATAACTTATTCATAAGTGCAGGCGTTTCCTGGACACGCCATCTTGTTACTAACTGACCCAGGTGATGCGGGCTAACTCCCCCACCCCCCGTATCCTTTACACGTCCCACTCATGTTACGCCGCAGTCTTGGGCAAGTTCCCCCCAAAAGGTACTCATTACCTAGATGAAGGTTTTTTCGATGTTTTTATCAGTCGTTAATATACAAATGCAAGGTATTAAATAAATAAAAACATTCGTATGTAGAGTCGACATTCAGCCGTATTACTGATTTTTAGTGGGGGACATAAACCAAAGCGACCAACCCTGTAGGCCCCGACGTAATCGACGAGTGAGCGATAACCAACCAAAGTTTAATACTTGTTTAATAGGAAATATAGCAATCAGTTGGTATGGACAGTGCGAACACCCGCAGATCAACGCCAGAATCAACAAGGCCGATTCAGAACAACTTTGAATTTATTATGTGCTTCGTTGCTAGGACGGCTCCAAAGTCACCAAGTTCCTATCCAAAGAACTGATGGACTTAAGTTCAAATCATAAGTTTAAAAACTTCAGTCTATAGCGGGAATAGATCCATAAGTTTAAAAACTTCAGTCCATAGCGGGAATGAACCTTCTGAATTGGAAGTAAAGACGGGACGCTAACCACAAGACCAACGAGCCACGTAAATGTTAAGTACTTCTGTTTAAAAAGGAATAAATAAATAAATAAATAAATTTATTTAGAGTCTACCCACTCAGTTATATAACTGATTTTCAGTGGGGGACTTTAAATCAAAGCGACCAAGCCAACCCTGTAGGCCCCGACGCAATCGGCGAGTGAGCGATAACCAACCAAAGATCGTTATTTGTAATAGGAAATATAGCAATCAGTGGTATGGACAGTGCGAACACCCGCGAATCAACGCCAGAATCAACAAGGCCGATTCAGCACAACTCTGTTGTGTTGTGAACTTATCCAAGTTCTCGTTCTTCATAAGGAACTAAGTTCCATTCACTTTCCTTTTAAAATAACTGATTAGAATAATAATTAAAGTGATACGAGTTAATTTATCATTACTTTCATTTAGTAATGAGATGATGTGGAACAAATGCCGAAAATTATCCCAACCAATCCGTCTGCTTCCACCACTCAGAATCTGACAAGGGGGGTGCACATTTTCGAAAACATGGAAAGTCCCAAGTTCCTGAAAGGGAACGCGTAATTACAAACGCGTACGTCCTCAAGACAGTATTACGGGCACTCCCCATCGAGGTTTTGAAAACAACACGTTTCAAAATATGGACCACCATACACCGCTCTCCTACTCTAGCATTAATGTTGCGCGATATATTTATAAACGACGCCTTCTTCAACTCTGGATATCCGTTCCAAATTTCAATTCGTCAACACTGAACAGTGATTTTAGGATTCAGTAAGGTCGAATTGCTCTAGACTATAACACATTTTGACCAATTGTTATATGAAATGATTCTTGCATCGTTAATCGTGTTGTCTTGTGAAGTGGGCTAGTCTACCCAAGAGTATGAGTAACTAATAGGAATTAGAACGGCCATCCAACTATGAAATTGTTAGCAATGAATGGTTTGAAATATTTATCATTAAAGTAACTATAATGGGCGTACAACTCTACTTAAATAAATGTAGATAATTCGGGTGAAAAAGAATACGTTAAGAGGCCACTTTTCGGCCAGAATTGAGCATGAACATTGATCACATAAAAACCAATCTACCAATCGAATAGAGCCAAAAGATCACGTAAAACTATGCATTGTTAAAGAAAGCTAGATCTTTGCTTTTTGCTCACATGCTATTCAATTTTTCGTGTCTTTGAATGCGTTTTATTGCATCTTGGTGTATTTTTATCATAAATACATTGCTTTTATAACCAATTTCTTAGTGGGCTTAATGGTATAAGCTTATAAAGAACCTTGTGTAAAGTACAACGCACCATCATTTAATAGTTCATCTGTAAGATCTTTTTTGCAAGAGAGAATATTTTAAGACAAATAACATGGGCAATATAGGGCTAACAAGCAACGGGAAGCGCCCCATTTTGTAAAACAAAAATTATACTTTATCATGTTATGTTGAACGTGTTTAAGAAATCCAAAACTTGACCGATATAGGAATTGACCCGAGTTGACCCGAGAGAAAGATTGTCTGCCGGTGCTATGTAGCTACAATGAATAAACCATGTTCCATTCTCCATCTTATCTGCTACAACGAGGGTAGCGCTGGGCGCAGGTATCAGTGGACTGGTCGTGTTAGGGAGGGGGGGATGGACCTCGTGGGCTCGGAATTGTCAGGGGTTGGGGAAGGGGGGGGGGACTTCACCCGGCCCCGAACAAGTTCCCCAGGGATATATTCAGCAAATGCATCTGTGTGATTGGTATATGAGAGTTTCAGTTGACGTCACACTGACTGACATGGCCGACTGGTGGGCAAACTGAACCATTGCTCCATCTAAACTCGTGCTAAAATTGTGCATGTTATTGAAGACTCCTCAAAGTTGCATAGCATTCGGCCGTGCAAATACACAATGGAAATTTAAGCTCTGTTTGTACAATAAAAATAAAACCTGGGACCCTGTAAAATCACGTGTTAGGCTATGCCAGGTAGATTCCCACTTTCGACGCTTTAGTGGTAGACCTACCGTTTCGTGGCTGACAAAAAGTATTTCAATGTCATTGGAAGAACCTTAGCTATCCGATATATTGACATTGTATATCCTACACATGTTTATCAGTGTAGGCGATGAAGATTACGAATAAAGTTGTTGGGTACTACGCCGCCAAAGCCAATTCCAGAAACTCTCTTATATAGGGGAGAATGTCAACTTTAGTTCCACAAGCCGATAATATCGACAGGGAAAGCCTGTTTGTACTGATACCATCAGCATTGACTTCCTTTGTAAATCAGTGTTGTTGTGGTTCTTCTTCGTTAAACAGTTTTTATAACTGAACTGAATAGGATAGACGTTGTAAATAAATAAATAAATAAATACATACATACATTTACGGAAAGTAATTAATGCATGGGTGAAATGTAGAAAGTCTTGCCCGAGGGTAGAATTTGGCCTAGTATATTTCACTAGGTCGGCACGTTCACTATCCGCCGGTGCCGGAAGTGTAACCCGAGGCGATACGAAGATGAACGATGTTTACCGAGGACGCACGCACGAGGTCGAGCACATCGGAAACCCTTCAAGTCTAAGTAAACGCATTGATTGTAATGAATTACCCTCCGGAGGAAGTACTTCAGCTTAATTACTTGCGTTTAATTGAGATCACAGAGGAGGGAGTGTACATACTGATGAGTTACGTTGTTTAATATTTACCCTTTATCCCCTGTATAATACCGAGATTGACCTATTAAGACTGCAATACTCTGAAGACAGAAGCGGGTAAGAAAAATTCCGGGGGGCCGGGGGGAGTACGAGATTGACCAATTACAATCTGCAGTACTCTGAAGACAGAAGCGGGTAAGAAAAATTCCGGGGGCCGGGGGGGCAGTACCGAGATTGACCTATTAACAATCTGCAGTACTCTGAAGACAGAAGCGGGTAAGAAAAATTCCGGGGGGCCGGGGGGAGTACCGAGATTGACCTTTTAACAATCTGCAATACTCTGAAGACAGAAGCGGGTAAGAAAAATTTCGGGGCACTGGGGGGGGGGGGGGGAGAATTTAATGAGGTTATGTAAACTGAGTCTTACAACCAAACTTATAGATGACGATATAAGGGATGATTATAAAATGTGTATCGTAATTCGACAATTTAATCTTCTCTCCTTATTTTGTGTACTTCTTAACCCGAGCTTGATGTAACTATTGTTAACATTGGTAAGATGGAAGTCATGTTCTTATATTCTTGATCTGTTTGTCCCTTACAGGAGTGACGTCACACGGGCTAAGCTGCGAGGTCTGCAAGTGTAAGGTGCACAAGAGATGCGCGGTCAAGGCCATAAACAACTGCAAGTGGACAACCCTCGCCAGTATCGGCAAGGACATCATAGAGGACAGAGATGGGGTGAGAAATACAATATTTTTTATTATAATTATAATTGTTTCTGTATTTTCATCCTGTATGGTACATTTTGACAAATAATCATTCACATTGCTGGAAGCAAGATAAGGGCAAGGCCCCACATCACACAGTACCTAGTCACCTGCGCATTCAACCAACCTATCTAAAACAACTTTTTATTATAAAGTAATAGTTCACAATTAAAATGGTGTTTGCTCAGTCGGCCTAGTCATCATCTTACTACTTAAAATGCATTTCGCAATAATATATTACTTTCTACCATCAAGTTCTAGGTGGTCTAATGGCTGCTATAGTTGACTGTTCAATAACAAAGGTGATTAGAAGGAAGGTTATTCATTGTTGGTATAAACATGTTTTACGTGGGTTTTGATTATTAGTCTTATGTACTGTTTTGCAAGGGTTATGTTTTGTTTATATGTAAGTACTAGAAAACGTCATTGGAATCCACCTCACAAGACAAACGTGTCATAATGGCGAACACTTGTCAATTGTCTTTGCACAAATTGTGATAATACCTGTTGCCAGCTCAGTTGTCCACTAATTGTTATAAACAGTAGCTAAACAGCGTTTCAGAACTTACATAAAAGACTAATAATAAAAAAAAAATGAAAAAAATAGACTAATAATGCTAAATATAATTAATTAATTAATAAATAAATAAATAAATAAATAAATAAATAAATAAATAAACAAATAAATAAACCGTGCTCACACCGTCTGTTCCAGAACATCACAATGCCTCATCAGTGGATGGAGGGGAACCTGCCGGTATCGGCTAAGTGCGCCGTCTGTGATAGGACCTGCGGCTCCGTTCTTAGGTAAATATGCTTTTTGTGAAAATAAAAATTGTCCAGGCATTGAAAACAAAACATTTATTTGAAACATATTTAAATGTCATACCGCTTATTTAAATCTACGGTGCGTAATAACCCTTTAACTTCCAGATTCCACAAATGTTAATAAGAAGCGCCTCACCAAGCAAAGTATTAACTCAGTTTTTCTTGGACCCGGCGCCTCCACCAAAACTCAATTTATAAATCATTGCCTTAAATTATTGTTTCGGTCTTCCCAATTACCTCATACTTGTATTTAAAAATTTTATTTTGCATGTAATTTTATACCCCCATTGTTTAACCAATTTGTTTCTTCTATAAATATATAAATTTAAAGTGCAAATACATTGCAATAGGTTGTGTGATGCCCGTCTCATTCTGACACTATACAGTTAACGTTAAACAGTGATTTGATCTGGTGCGTGTAATTTAAAGAATTGCCGAAATGTGATTTCGGTTATGGGTAATAATTTAAGTTTTCACAGGACCTGTCTTTTAACCATTTTAAATTCAGCGTTCAGTCTAATTGTTGTTACACTAAATTAATGAGTGAATACGTATTAACTTAAACTGTAAACAAAACATTACAAGACAAGACAATTTTAATACGTAATTATTAATTATTTATAAGGGAGTTTCAAAGTTTGAGAATACAACACAATGTGGAAATTAACTATTAACGATTTTAAGACATTAATCTCATTTCTTTAATTTAGTTTTGGGGGATATTAGAGTTGTGTTAACGCGCTCATTTCAATGCATATATTTTATGAAGTCTCATTTGGTTTGAAGTTATGAAAACACTGACTAAAAAATAATAAATAAGCCTCACTTTGTCCATAGAAAAATTGTTAAATCTTGGTAACTTTCAAGCTATATTTACCATCTGCAAAAATCTCCCACTTGAATATAACACTGCGACGTTCTTTATGACCACGTAAACCTGGAAGTTTCTGATCAATAATCACAATAATAACGCCTGAGGTCATCTTTTCTGATCGTAAACGATGGCTTACTTTTGTAATTTACTTCTTATTTACAATAACTATTACTACTTACATTACTAACTACTTACTTAGTACGGGAGTATTTTGGGGGTGTATGTACTCGCTTATTTGAGTGCTTAGATTGTGTGTTATTTAAATGGGCCATCCTAATTTTTGGTTCTTAAGAAATAAATGTTTACCTGGCGTATTTAAGAATTTCACATAAAAACTAAACTTTATACCTTTCGGCACCAGAAAAGTTTTTAAAAATTCTTGTAAAACTATAATATTTTTTGGATAAAGATTTTTGAGAGGGTAACTTATTAGTAGTATGCTGTATTGTACGTGGTGAAGCAAAGAAAAGCTAATTTTTTTAAAGCTGTCTTTGACCCGGCACCTCCACCAATTGTATCAGAATTTAATATAAACGTTATTCCGAATGTGTCACTAATCTATCCAAAGGGTCGTTAACATTGAAGGTCACTATCATGCATGGTTGTCTGACTGTGTTGCTTGTTTCAGGCTACAAGACTGGCGGTGTCTGTGGTGTCGGGCTACCGTGCACACGGCATGTCGCCCCTCGCACCCTGTCACGTGCCCCCTGGGGCCCAGTAGGGTCAGTGTGGTGCCACCCACCGCGCTACACAGTGTGGGTGAGTTGCAAAACATACAAGTTTACAAAATATTTTAGGTTGCACGTAGATTCAAACATGTTTTTGAGCTCTTCCCAGGCAGCGACGATGCATGGGAGGCCCGTCAAAACCCCAGGGCTGCTCCCCTCTCTGGTGTTCGTCAACTCCAAGTCAGGAGAGAACCAGGAGTCAAGTTCCTCAGGAGGTTCAAGCAGCTTCTGAACCCAGCTCAAGTGTTCGAACCTCATCTCATCGGGGCCGGGACTTGGGTAAGCTCAACACTTATTCCTTCTTAGCTGTTTTATTTAATTAATTAATTAGCAACAAGTTTCTGCGAACTACCCTTTGGAGTACTACTAGGCGCGTACGCGCATCCCTTGGGTGTCGAGAAATGAAGAATTACACAATTTAAATGCCCCACGTTGGGCGCCAATGAAATATTAACACTAAATTCACATATACAAATTAAAATACAATTACAATTAGAAGACATACAGTTTGCCACGGCTGTCAATCGGTAGAGTCAAGAGTTGAAATTTAAAATAAAGAAAACTAAAACACAAAAATTAGTGGGAAGGACCACAAGGTTTAAACACAATTAAAAGAGAAGTTTCAAAAATACAAATATAATGAAATTAAACAAAGTAACAGTTACAAAAAGTTTTAAAATTCTCAAGATCTTAATTTTTTTTTCAAAGTTATTATTTTAATCGGACATTTTAATAAAAGTTCAAAGTTCTCAATGTTCAATACAAACTAAAAATATACAAACACTAGACTCTTTTAAATATACATTGAAATCATTTCTTATAAAGCATTGCTTCGACACCATCAATGAATACCTTCATCCAGCTGACGTTAACTTAATCTAGTGCCCGAACATAAAATACCCCACCCATAGCTTTACACTCAACTTTCCTTCACACTCCTGAAACTACTATGTATTTTCATGAATATAATTTAATATAAATAAACAATTCAATACAAAAATAAGTATTATGTATAGAAATAGAAGGGAAGATATTATGAAATTATGAAATGTATATTTTGATGTATATTTTTATAAAATTGTTAACAATGTATTACTCTTTATCATAGGCTAGGCTATTCACTTTCTCTAAAAAGAGTTATACTTATGCAATGTACCAGTCAAGGTGATTAAAGTTATTAATAATGTTCTCAAAGTTTATCAACGTTCTCAAAGTTTGATAATTCAGCCTTTTAGTTTTAGTGTTTGAAAGTTCCTATTCGTAGATTCGTAGATAAAAAGTTTGTATTACCGTGTTATCGCCGATATATCCGTTGTGTAGAGTTGTAGATTGTAGTTTATTGGTGTAGTATTTGTAGAACGGTGACGGTGAATCCAAGAAGTCAAGCCAGAGATTCTATCCGGAGACGTCTTAAGTGTCCGGGTCCCGAGTTGTAGGCCCTAATCCGGCCTGCGGAGATGTGATGTCCGGACCATGTCCAGACTGATCGCTCGCCCAAAGACGTGGTGAATGCCTCGATCGCCCACAGAAGAGTGTGTCCTTTCTCGCTCCCGATTCGATCGAATGAAGAATATTTGATAAAGTTGTGATGTAGTGTAGGGCGGAGCTAATTTTTATTTGGTCACTTTGTCATTTGCGTCATTAGTTGTCATGACAACGGAGAGAGGGTTGTGGGGAAACACTGTTCTTTCATGAGTTCAGTAAAGATTCAAGATCTCACAATATAGGAATGCTCTGACGTCAATCGATTAGACAAGGCATAGTTTTCTCACACATCGAGGAAACTGTGGCGTCAATGGTCAATGGTCAAATGCTGGATACTAGCGTGGTATGATTTTCTCACACATCGAAGAGGGGAATTCAAGATCAATGGTTAGGCTGGGGATCCATATGCACGTGCGTGCTGCGTTGCGCAAGAACATCTGGCTTTGACGATTGTTTAGATAAGTCGGAGGAGAAATGCACATGTAGTTAACAACACTGAATTTGTTTATCGCGCTTGGCTGATGAAATGGCATGACTTTGAAAGTAATATTATTGGCTAAAATATATGTTTTAGTAAGTAAATTATAATAAAATGAATAGATTGGAATGTTACAAGCACAACATATTTTTTTAAGTTATATGTTTATCTTATAGTATAGCCGATTTCACTGAATAGTAATTTGTTTTAATTTTTGGTAAACAAATACTTTGTCCCCAAAACCTTCTAACGAAAACGTCCTTAATACTTTTAAGGGTTTGTGAATTTATCATCATCATTATTAGACCAGGAGCCAGACCCTGTGGATTTTTTTTTCGTTCACCCCACTTAACATCTCAAATCTGACTTGACCACGTGTTAGTATGCACCTTATGAAACAGCCCCAGGTAGTTCGTCACTTCGAATTGTGGTATACGTTTTTTTTTAGAGGCCATTTTGTTTTTGAATGTGCAATCATTGAAACACTTACTCTCTACTGTCTTAAAAAGTACATAACTCGGAACTCGGTTAACCGATTTAATTTTTTAAAACACCGATTTGTAGGTAACTGTATGTTTTCCATATTATATGCAATCAATTTTTAATAAACATATGATTTCATTGTTAAAAATTGCAGACACGGCAAAAATAGTGTAAATAATTTCACTAAAATGTGATTCAAGCATAGATTCGACACATTTTTTGGTTGCTAGCAAGATGCTTTTATACTTGATTATGATTTAAAAAATTATTCATGAACTAAACTAATAAAATGTATAAATTTTTTGGAGGTTTAGATGATACGCGTTGCAGGATGAGCATTTTCAGTAGATTGAGCGCTATTTAACTAGGTTTTAATCCAACTTCATTTCGTCATTGTTAGCATAGAATTATATTTTGAAAGTAATTTCAACCAACAATACAATCAAATGGTAAAATATAATGATACTAACAATGTATTTCGAAGATATTTTTCATAATAGTTAATTTTACAGGATTTTCAGTTTCAAAAGTGGAAAAAGTGGAAAAGTGCTCTTTTAAACGTGATAAATTTTTTTTTGGTTGCACTTAAATTCTTTGAAAGTCAAAATATTTAGAGATTTTAAAGGTTCTCTGAAAATTCATCCAATTCGTAGCAGTCGTTTGTCCCGGAAAGCGAAAAACGAACTATAAAGTGTACAAATAATAGAAAAATATTTTTAAAATTGATATTGATGAAAAATTTCTTTATTTGGGTTTGCAATAAATTGACCGGTCATGTTGTAATTTTTTTTTTATTTTATTGTACTTTAAAGTGGTTTTAACTATGATAGTATTGTATGATTATCTCGCAAAAATGTTCCATTGTTTGGCCAAATTGGAACCGTTGTTCCAAGGATAGAGGCGGCTTTAAGCCTAACAATCGCGCAAATCTAGAAGAAAGCTTTACGAATTAGATAGAAGAAATAGATGGCCCCAAGTTGCGATCTGTAGCTTTCTTATTAATTGGATTAATTAAATAATTAATAAATTAACCAAAAAATACATTAAATTTTAAGAGACTACACTGTCGACATTGGTATCAAATAAAGCCCATTAGCAACGAAGCACATAATAAATTTCAGAGTTGTTCGAATCGGCCTTGTTGATTCTGGCGTTGATTCGCGGGTGTTCGCACTGTCCATACCACTAATTGCTATATTTCCTATTAAAAATATCGATCTTTGGTTGGTTTATCGCTCACTCGTCGATTGCGTCGGGGCCTGCAGGGTGGCTTGGTTTCGCTTTGATTTAAAGTCCCCCACTGAAAATCGGGTTCTATAACGATGGGTAGACTCTAAATAAAATTTTTTTATTTATTTATTTTTTTTATAAGAATAAATATACAAAAAAGTATTTGAGTAATTAATTAATTAATTTCCCAATTAATTACATTTTAAAAAAAAATCTTCTTAAGTCCTATTGTGTAATTATATACCTAAATGTCAAACCGATTGGCCTAAGATGTTCCCACTTTAATAACATCATGCCAATAATTTCGAAATGTTATGTGCCTAAGCGAAATTATTGTAACTGATAGATTATAGATGAGTGAAGTTGAATTACAATTAGCCTTCAAAAGTTTTTTTAATAACTAGGAGAATGGTGTGAAATCATTTAAAAAAATAAAAATAGTTTGGAATTATCCCCTCTTTCACTAAAACATAAATTAGAAAAATCGAAACTGTTACTTTGGGTCCCTGTAAAGTTCCACTGCATTTTTAAAAAGAGTTATCTTGTATTAGAAGTCTAAGTTTACTTGCTGTTTTCCTAGCAGCAATACAATGATGGGAAAATGTTACATTATTATTAAATAAATAAATAAAATAAATAAATTGTATTTAGAGTCTAACCACCCAGTTATATAACTGTAATTTTCAGTGGGGGACAAATAAATCAAAGCAAACAAGCCAACCTGATAGGCCCCGACGCAATGACGATCGATTATTATTATTATATATTATTATTATTTTTATTATTATTATTATATTATTATTTATATTATTATTATTATTATTATTATTATATTATTATTTAGTGGTTCTTTATTGTTTCAAACAATCTCAGGTACATTTGCGGCCTGGTATACACAAGGCGGGGTGAGGCCAAGCCCAACAAAAGTCTACATTATAACAGCGTGAAAACATAAGTATAGTACACATATTACTGTAGAAAATTAATCTAATTAACAAAATAATAATAAAGATGAGTGTGATAACAAAATCAATAAAAGTTTCTATCTATTTAAAAAAAGCAATTGTATGGCAAAATCTTTTAAAGAGAGAGAGAGAGAGAGAGAGAGAGAGAGAGAGATAGAGAGAGAGAGAGAGAAGAAAGAGAGTGATTACTGCAAAAAATCTTCTGAAATATGTGGAAAGTTTGAAGGATGACTGCTTTCTGCATGCTGATGTAGAGATTTGGAGACAGACCAGGCATTGTAGGCTGGCAGAGGGGGGAAGATGGTATGACTCCAAATGGCTGAGAATCACGATAGGCACGACAGTAACAGTTTTCATTTTCAAATTCTTGTTATTTCTTGACTTAAATTTTGATATTTTTCCACCTTAGTGCTCTCGGTGTTCTCAAATTTTTACTCATGGGGATCCAATGTCAATTAGATATGAATTCTGTTAGATTTATCGCATAAAATGATGTCCGGTTGTTGTGGTCTATGGTTTTGTCTGTTATAACCTGTTTATCCCAATACATTAAAATTCTGCATTTCGATCACAGGTGCAGGGAGAATACTTGTAATAAGGAGGTGGATTGACAAGTAGATGTGCGTTCATCCTAGATGTTGATAAAAATATCTTGCTACCTGATTATGCCTACTGAGATACCACGTGTTTGGGAATTTAAGGACACCCAGCTATAACATGGTCTATTGTCTCCGTAAAAATTTTTGCATTTCTACACATATCATTGTCATTGGATTTGATGATGAATTTTTTATAGTTGTTGGTATTTATAACTGATTTTGGATGGCGAACATAAATCCTTCGGTTTCAGCAAACAAATCTCCTTTGTGAATCCATCTTATTGATTTAACAATGTCAATATTTGGCTGCTGGATGCTTTTCGGGTACCTCCCATGAAGTGATTTAGTATTCCAGAATTCATTTCATATTTAAATCTTCTATGTATATTTCTGGATGGAAAGAATGTCCATTTAGCCTGAGGGGAGTTATAGTTTTATCTCGGAGTTTAAGTTCTTGGAGATAATGGAATGTAGAATTAAGAAAGTATGATCTGAGCTTATGAACTTGCGAATAGCACAATGACCGAATATTTAACAATCCGCGTCCACCCTTTCCCCGTGGTATATATAACCTGTCAGAAGATGCTTTTGGGTTTGGTGAGTTCTGAAGAAGGTCATTTTTTCTTCTTGTTAAACGATCTAGGTCCATCAAGTCCAAATCTAAACCATTCACAATACCAAATGAAAGGTCAAGTTTGGGTAAAGCCCATGCATTTAATGCCTTGATTTTATAGCTTCCTTAACTTTTGTTTTTAAGATAGTTTTAACTCTATGTTCATAACTTTTGTTTAAATACATTTTTTAATTCTTTGTGGTTAAGAATAATGTTTGGCCTCATTCCTTAGTGTATTGTATCTTTCTTCGCTATGTTATGTTTGGAATTTCTTGACAACACCAATTTGGTAATTGTCAGTTTCTTGCAATTTTCCACTTTCATATGCATTGAAGCACATTTATCTAATCCAAATTCCATATGAATGTCTTCACTGAATAATTACTATGTCAATTAAAATTTTGAGCTCTTCTTTTGATTTTCCATACATTTTAAAATCATCCATATTACAGCAGATGTTTTATCTTGTCATATTTCTTACAGGGAAGGCGTATCCAGCATTTGTTTGATTAAGTAGCTCTGATACTGGGTTTAATGCGAGACAAAAACCCTAGAGGGCTAAGGGGGTCCCCTGGAAGATCCCTCTCTTTATTGCCAATTTTCAATACTAACAGAATCTGAATTGGTTTTAGTATTATATTAATTCTCCCTGAATTCAGGGGATGCTTAAGCACCGTATCAACTGTGGATTTACCTTATACAAATCAAGAACTTTTATTAACCAATCCTGCGGAACCGAATCAAATGCTTTTTTGTAGTCTATGTAAGCTACTGATAGATTCCTCTTTTGTCATTTTCATGTTTTGTAACAAAACTATCAATTATAAGCTGCTCTTTTCATCCATATGCATTTTGTGTGCATCCTTTCTGTTCCCACGCTAAAATTTCATGTTCTGATAAATGTTCTGTTAATTTCAAGGTAAGATTGAGTTAGAATTTTATAAATGGTTGGCAAGCAAGTGATGGGTCTATAATTTTTGGGGTCGATCTGTCTCCTGTCTTGATATATATTGGTTATACCTTGAGTAAAGAATCCTGGAACAAGTGATGGGTCGTGAAGTACTTGGTTAAGAAATCTTTAGTTTACAATGCACTGGCGTTAGTCTTTTCACAAAAGTTCTGTATTCCATCTATCAGGAGCTTTCCAATTATGAGTTTTTTTATTGCATATGTGATGTCGTCTATATTTACTATATATCCGGGATTTCCTCAATTTCAGCTGTTCTTTGTTCTATATGAGGAAGCCATTCGGCCTCGCGGTTAAAGTCTTTTGGTTTTGACCAAATGTTGCTCCAATATTCCTCCAAGGCTTCTTTAGTAGGAGGAGGAATATTGTCGTTGTCAACCATAACTTTGTTTCCTAGTTTCCGATAAAACAGTTTCTCATTACTCTTAAACAATTTGTTTTCTTCGATTTTATTATTATTATTATTATTATTATTATTATTATTATTATTATTATTATTATTATTATTATTATTATTATTATTATTATTATTATTATATATATAACTTATAAATCATTTTAATTTGATTAATTTAAAAACTATTTCTTTGTTATACAGTCGCGATTTTTGTCATGTAAGAATGTTCTCGCCTGTCATATCAAATTCAATTAGTATATTTCAGTATTGTAAAGTCGTATTCTCGTTGTTGTATAATTATTTATTTCAGTTTAATTTAGCCTATGAACATTATTTGTGTAATAAAATTAGAATTTAATTAAGTCTGTCTGATCCATGTACAATATCATATGTTTCATAATCCACAGACAAGCCGCTATGTGGCTTTGTGGACGACGATGTCAAATTGTTTTTTTGTAAAAAATGCATGTAATATTATTATATAATAATAAAAAATAAAAAAATTATTATTATTATTATTATTATTATTATTATTATTATTATTATTATTATTATTATTATTATTATTAATCAATTAGCTAGCTCAAATACTTTTTCGGATATTTATTCTTGTTCAATGGGCTTTATTTGATACCAATGTCGACAGTGTAGTCTCTTAATCCCATGTATGTTTGGTTAATTTATTAATTAATTTAATTAATCCAATTAATAATAAAGCTACAGGATCGCAACTTCTATCTAATTAGTATGCTTTCTTCTAGATTTGCGCGATTGTTAGGCTTAAAGCCGCCTCTATCCTTGGGAAAAACGGTTCCAATTGGCCAAACAATGGAACATTTTTGCGAGATAATCATACAATACTATCATAGTCAAACCACTTTAAAGTACAATATATAAATATTACAACATGACAGGTAATTTATTGCAAAACAAGTAAAGATGTGTCATCAAATATCAATTTTAAGATATTTTTCTATTATTTGTACACTTTATAGTTCGTTTTTCGCTTTCCGGGACAAACGACTGCTACGAATTGGATGAAATTTTCAGAGAACCTTTAAAATCTCTAATATTAGACTTTCAAAGAATTTAAGTGCAACCAAATAAATTTATCACGTGAAAAGAGCACTTTTCCACTTTTTCCACTTTTGAAACTGAAAATCCTGTAAAATTAACTATTATGAAAAATATCTTCGAAATACATTGTTAGTATCATTATATTTTACCATTTGCTTGTATTGTTGGTTGAAATTACTTTCAAAATATAATTCTATGCTAACAATGACGAAATGAAGTTGGATTAAAAACCTAGTTAAATAGCGCTCAATCTACTGAAAATGCTCATCCTGCAACGCGTATCATCTAAACCTCCAAAAAATCTATACATTTTATTAGTTTAGTTCATGAATATATTTTTAAAATCATAATCAAGTATAAAAACATCTTGCTAGCAACCAAAAAAATGTGTCGAATCTATGCTTGAATCACATTTTAGTGAAATTATTTACACTATTTTTGCCGTGTCTGCAATTTTTAACAATGAAATCATATGTTTATTAAAAATTGATTGTATATAATATGGAAAGCATACAGTTACCTACAAATCGGTGTTTTAAAAAATAAAATCGGTTAACCGAGTCCCGAGTTATGTACTTTTTAAGACAGTAGAGAGTAAGTGTTTCAATGATTGCACATTCAAAAACAAAATGGCCTCTAAAAAAAAACGTATACCACAATTCGAAGTGACGAACTACCTGGGGCTGTTTCATAAGGTGCATACTAACACGTGGTCAAGTCAGATTTGAGATGTTAAGTGGGGTGAACCAATTTCGTTAATATCGCTCCTACAGGAATTAGCTCCTGGTCTATATAGTCGTTACTCTTACCTGGCAGGGTCAGCTTCGGTGTTTCAACCAAATTTTTCCACTTTGTTATTTTTTCACCCATCTAATAACCTTGTTATTTTTTTCATTATTTAAGTGCAGTGTCAAGTCCAGTAAATTAATTACAACTAACCATAACCTGTTCTAAATTTAAATTTAATTAATATTGAATTCCAAATTGGCTAAAATTTATAACAAATATCAAATTTGTCTTTATTCAGAATGTTTCTAAATTCTGTTAACGTCGTCATGCCAGGGAAACACTACATTTATCTGTTCACATTAACTAGTTGTATACATCGGTTTTAACTAAATGCTGCAAATATTGGCATGCTTTTTCAATAATGGTGTTAACTACAAGAAATAAACATTGCGTTTCTTTTCCTTCAATAGCTGGACTAAGTTTTGAGAGATGCACTAACACTGGCTGTTCTAACTAGTTTGTTAGAGTGTCCTAGTTGAGCTGCGGATCTCGACGTACTGTCCGGATCTCAATGTAGGGCGTAGCTAGTAAGCAAGAAGCGGTTATTGGATGAGCGAATCGAAGACTTCAATTTCACCGACCCCCAAAAAAATTTAGCTCAGGTGTTTTTTTTTGTTTTTCCGTCTGTTTGTTCGCTCTCTACCGGGCAAACGGCATATGCGATCTTGATGAAAATTTGACACGACCTTCGTTTTCTCTGAACTTAGACTTGCCACGTTTTTGGGTACAATCGAAGAAATATTTCTCATGAATATCGTACTTTAACGATTTTTTTCGATTTTTAGTGCGATATTTTCGTGACATTAGGACCGATTCTGACCAAACAAGTGGGGATACAACGTTCATATTTTACATGCACATTAAGGTAACGGTGATGTATTGAAGTTTGAAAGAAAAAGTTAGCCAGAATCTATAGAAATAAAGGTTTTAATTTGAGTTTTTTGAGGTGTTAAATATAAAAACCTTTATTTCTATAGATTCTGGCTGAATTTTTCAACTTTTTCTTTCAAAAGTCAATACATCACCCTTACCTGAATGTCCATGTGAAACATGAACGTTGTAGCCTCACCCGTTTGGTCACAATCCGCCCAAATAGCACGAAAATATAGATTTTAGATCTTTCTCACAGCCTTGTATGAAAACTTCATAGGAGATTTTATACCTTACTCACAGCTTGTTACAAACAATCAAAGATCTAACATACCTAATGATTGCTTTGTATGGGCCGTGTTAATGTTTTTATTATTTTAAATTAATATTAAAATTTTAAAATTAAAAAGCTCATCCATCAACGTGACTAAAAAAAGCGTTTGCTAAGCTTCCTAGTTATGAACAATTCGACCAACGGAATCATATGTCCAACACTTATTATACACAAGCTGGCTAGTTTCGGTACTCAACCTAAATACATCTGTTTTAGGCTGGGTTTGTTCCGCCACTTCGATCCATTCCGTATCCTGGTCTGCAGCGGCGACGGCTCCGTGGGGTGGGTGCTCTCGGAGATAGACCGGCTACACATGCACGTAAGTAGGGCTGCATGTAGTTCCTTAATTAATGTTATGTTATTGACATTAATAAATAATTCTTTTTTATCACATTTTTCCCAAATACATATACTTTTATACCCGACCGTAGTGCCTGACAATTGTGACTTTGAAAGTCTATTCCGCCTGTTTGTTAACATGGTGGAGGCTGAGTAAATAAACTTGTGAATGATGTCATTTAAATGTTAAATTTAAATTGTTATTCCTCACTTGTAAACAATTGGTAGAATGTATCGATAGGAAATTGAAGCATATTTTCAAAATACTTTTTCCTTCAGCTCTCCAGAATATTTTTGTAGGCCATTATGTCAGCTTTAATAGTTTTTGTCAGCACATTTTAGTGCGCACGTTTTAGGTTTATGTTAATCAGGTAGTCGGTAGTTGGTAGTCGGCAGTCAGTAAGAACGTAATCGGCAGTATGCAGATTTATATACTACTCATGTACCAACAATAGGAAATGTCACTTGAAAGTAACATAACCTCAAAAGCAGGCACGCACAAAACGCGCCAAACCACTCATCACGTGACTGCTCCTGATTGGTTAAATCCCTAACGAGTCATATAAGGAATTAATATTGGCCATCTCTTGCAGAGAGTCGGCAACGTTCCACGCTCACATCATCACATAAACGATAGGCTGGAAGTCGTACTATGTATTAATGCTGGCAGACTACCGACTACCGACTGCCCAATTCGATCTACGTAAACCCACCTTTGAAGACTGAGCTGTACGTCGACCGTCTTGCTAATGCCCTGACCTGAACGTTGCGCACGCACAGCCAATGTTAGCACATTGGACAGTCCTATCCCATAAGTATCAGTGGTGTGCGTGCTTGCTTAATTCATGGTATTTAGCTAGACGGTTCCAAGAAGGACCTCTCTCATGTCACCTTTGCTTCCGTGTGTGTAGAAGCAGTGCCAAGTGGGGGTGTTGCCCCTAGGAACCGGCAACGATCTGGCCAGAGTCCTAGGCTGGGGTAGTAGCTGTGACCACGACGCCCACCTACCTCAACTGCTGGAACGCTACGAGAAGGCGTGCACCAAGATGCTGGACAGGTCAGTAATTAGTTTATTTTTGTTTTCGTGGGAAACCTGCCCCTGATTCAGGTGACTAACTAGGTATATTGGAGTAAGGACAATTTTGAAGGGATGTCCGAGGGCTATTTAAGAGGACCAAATCCCTTACTTTCTCATTAACGAATGAGGAAAACCTCGGGAAAAACCTTCAGTCAGGATAGCTGGTCTCAACGGAATTTGAACCCGAGACCACCCGAATCAGAGTCGAGCACTTAATGCTCGAGCCAACACTGTCAATGTATGTGTTATCTTTATTACGAAAGTAATCATAAACGCTTACTCTTAATGCGCTTTTCTTGTATTTTCTTATTTACCTTTCTTGAGAGTGACCACATTTTGTGTTCTGTCCAACCTTTAAACTCATCTCTAATGTATTAATTCTAAATGATGCATGAAATGTTCCAAGCTGAGTATGTTTGTTATGATGTCACCAGGTTGAGCATCATGACTAGTATGTTTATGATGATGTCACCAGGTGGAGTATCATGACGTACGAGCGGAGCATCTCGTTGGCGGCGGACAGGAAACTCTCGCACGTGGAACCGACTCCATCCCTGTCAGTCATAGAGGCCTCGGTCGGCGCCCACTTGGCCAAGATCCTGGCCGGAGACTTGTCTGGAGTCAGTACGGACGCCAGGTAAACAAACTACACTTGTGTGTCACACACTTGTCCAAAATCAGAACCTGATGCAAATTTACCTTTCTTGAAAACGTTCTTCATTGCACTCGTATTTCAACGAATCATTGCATATCAAGTTTTTACATTTCACTCCCTGAATTATAAAACAAAATTGGTCTGGTTACAGGCTTCCCGTTCTTTTCAGAATGGATAGGTACCCAACACCAACATTTGATTTTTGTCACATTTTATAGTATTTATTTACTGATTGGTAACTTAAAACAATAAGAAGAAAGGGAAGACTTTTCTTTCACTCACTCTGTTCCCTCGTTTAGCTTTTATGATTATGTTACACTAGGAAACGCTAAAGTCCCGCCGCGTTGATGGATGAGCTTTTTACAGTTTTTAGTTTGTGCGGAATATCTTTACTTTTGCAAGTGCTTTGTTTTGCTACCTATAAATTGTAGGTGAATGTTGTCAAGTTTCTTTTGTTCTTGTCAATTGGGAAGATTTACCATAAAAACTTATATTAAAAGCTTTATTTTTATGGATTCTGGCTAACTTTTTCAACTTTTTCTTTCATAAGGTACTACATCACCATAACCTTAATGTCCATGTATAATATGAACGTTGTAGCCCACCCGTTTGGTCAGAATTGGCCCAAATGGCACGAAAATATTACATAAAAAATCAAAAAACTTATATTAAAAGCTTCATTTCTATAGATTCTGGCTAACTTTTTCAACATTTTCTTTCAAAAGGTTCTACATCTCCATAACCTTAATGTCCATGTATAATATGAACGTTGTAGCCCCACCCGTTTGGTCAGAATTGGCCCAAATAGCACAAAAATATCGCACAAAAAATCGAAAAAAAAATCGTAAAAGTACGATATTCATGAGAAATATTTCTTCGATTGTACCCAAAAACGTAGCAAGTCTAAGTTCAGAGATTTCGAAGGTCCTGTCAAATTTTCATCAAGATCGCATATGCCGTTTGCCCGGTAGAGAGCGAACAAACAGACAGAAAAACAAACAAAAAAAAAAACAAAAAAAAAAAACAAAAAAAAAAACAAAAAAAAAACACCCGAGCTAAATTTTTGGGGGGGTCAGTGAAATTGAAGTCTTCGCTTCGCTCATCCAAAAATTGTTTAGGGACTATCGTGTTCCACGCTTGTTGATTGAGGTCCATGGGAACCTCGAACCGCATAAATCAATTAATAGCTAGTTCCTGAAACCCCATAAGTCCTTGAAACCTAGTCCTAAAAAACCAAGTGCCGGACGTGTGGGGTTTTCGCAAAGAATTTTATATTCAAACCCGCATCTAAAACATAAAAATGTAGAGGGACCCCAAAGGAACATTATTTCAGGAAACAACTTGAAATAGCGCATTTCAAGTTGTTTCCTGACTTGTGAGTTATGGGGTTTCTGAATATAGCGATTGAAATGCATCTGAAACAAAGTAATGGAGACACTATAAATAGCCTCTCCCTGTCATTTAATATTACTGATACATTATTTAGTTTTGTTTCATTCTTTTAGTAGTCACTTATTGAAATGTGTACAGATACAAGTGCATCCACACCTGTGGTTTCAGCCTGCTGACCGATGCTGTAAGAGACTTGGCAGTTAAGGCGGCCGAGCTGAGTCCAGGACAAGAAGAGTTGATAGAGGCCATGGACACCAGACTGCACGAGCTGCTTCACATCCTAGAGCCAGCTCAGCCATCTGTGGTGAGTTGCTCCGTGTACCTCGTGACGCCAGTCATTTTAAATCTTAAGCCTGATTTAGACGCTTCAATGTTTCCTTTAATCACTTTAATTCAATCTGTTAAATTCAATGATTTTTTGTTATTTGAACGGTTCAAGGTCTTGAATTCAACCCAATGAATTCAAAGTTTGAGTCATTGAATGCAACTCATTTCGTTTTAGAGCACGTCCTATTTCTCGTTCAATCCTAGAGAATTGTGTAAAACACTGTTCGATGATATTTATGAAGGTATTGTGAACGCCTTTAATGTTTTGTAATTAATATCAAATATCAAAATATACCACGCGTGCTTCTTGAGAAAAAAATCTAATAAGTGCAAAACATTGGCACAATTTTGGATGGCACCCCTCACCCCCATTGCATCGCTTGGGGAGTACTTCTCTGGTCATTGCATTTCCAATAATTGTCCCCACTAAAGAAAATGTCAGAAATCAACACTGTGTTCAATGTTGAAGCAAAACAGCCAATCAGAATTCACTTTTACAATGTCGTCACTGGTCTAGCCATGGGAGGTACTGTAGGGTGAAAAAGAAGTCAAGAAGCCTAGGGCTGGGCATAGTTGGTTTACAGATTATGTTTGGATTTGTCATCATGCCTACACTTAAGGTACAACAGCATTCTAGATAATTAATCACGAGTGGCTAGTGCATGTTTAACAGCTCTAATTCAACCCTTGCATTTGAGAGATTGAAGGATCAGGCTTTAGGGTTGACTACATTGCACATTGTCTATGTACATTATCAAGACACGTGTATGTTTTGTTCAGGCGACGCTGGAGGTTCCAAAAGGGGGAGAAGAAAAGTGTGCACTTGAAAAGCAGGAGAAAGACTTCATGAACACGAAAGAAAAGAGCGCGAGTTCGAACTCACTCAATATGGTAGGCTGATCAAATATTAACATACATATCTATAGCCAAATTAATGTTTGGGCATGGAGGTGGACTATTGTTAATGATTTGCTACTTTTACATTGTTGTTTCAAATTCACGTTGTATCGACCGTAATATGTTTACATAAACATCCATAAATCTGAAACTTTCTGCAAAGTGTAGAATCATCAATCATCAATCATCATTATCCATCGTCGTTTCCTGCTTCTGGCAGGGTCAGCTTGGGTTTCGCAAGCAAATTTTTTCACTGCTTTAATATACTCTCACAATCGTTTCTCTTCCACATCTTCCCAGCTCTCTCCTCTTGCTCCAAGTTTAGGCCTACTGCTATTGTATCCTTCCATCTCTTCCTTCGCCAACCTCGTCTCCTTCTTCCTTCTTCAATCCTTCTTTCATACATTTTCTTCGGCATCCTATTTTCTCCCATTCGTTTCATACGTCCATACCATCTCAAGTGTAAAATGTTATTCAAAAATTAAAATTTTGTGTGCCCTTTAGATCTGTTTGAAAATTAAATTTTGGTGGGGTGTTGTTTTGTATCACTTCAGTTGTATTTCTGTATCTATGCCCTGACAGATAGCGGCTCCGACCCACGAAGCTGTGGAGACCAGTGTGATTGCCTGAAGAGCGCCGTGCGGCTTCTAGTGGAGGCCACTGACCGCGCTGTAGCCACCGGTCGAGGCACGACTCAGTCGGTGAGACCAAGAGATTCCTAGACATTCCAGGCCCTCAGAGGAAGATGGATACGCTTAAGGTATTCAAACAACTATAAAATTAGATGAATGTAGGTCATGCACAGAGTTATCATATTATCATTATCATCACCAACATTGTAGCATTATTTTCAAATTTTGGGCATTTATTACATTACAAAAGTATGGAGAAAGTGTTGCAGATGATCGGTTTAATTTAAGTGCTTCTTTGGGTTTAAATTTCTATATGATTCGCCTTTAAAAATGTTGGAACATTCGTCAGCAAAGAGTTTAGCGCATTGGAATGTATTGCGGACTGAGTATGTGAGAAAACATTGGTGTCATAAGCATAATAAAAATAATAAATATACTTACAATACTTTAAATAATACATAGCTTAACCTCTTACTCGAATCACCAGCTCGGGTGTCAATTTAAGTCGTGGCTGTGATTGTGATGATTTTCTTTTAAATATGTACAATATTTGGTATGGTTGATTGTGCTTGGTTTCTGAAACGGTCGCAATGTCACGCCTTGGTTGTTTGTGTTTAGGTGTCGCCGACGAGCGGCGAGACGAGCCCCGGCTTCACCTACCTGTCAATCTCCCCCCTGCCGGACCTACGTCGAGACTCGACCAGCTCGACCGGCGGAGAAGACCTCTCCTCGATCCCAGTGCCGACCGCCTTCGCCGACGGTCGGTTCCTTACGGACGAATCCGGTTTCTTGCCGATCGCGCCGGCCCCCATCCATTCCGACCCGGACGACGACCTAACGACGTTCATCGACGACCAAGGGAGACTCATAGAGACGTTTAATTTGTTAAAAGTGAATACGCACAGTCTTAGTCATAGTAAGGAATCAATAGTTCAAAAGAGGAGTCAAATTTACCTTCAAATGCGGATCTCAAAGTACCTAGTCATACAGCAATAAGGCCTTCGGTTGTAAGTGGTGATATGTTAGCGGGTAGCAAAGACTTTGAGTGCCAAAGAGATGACACTTCAACCGAAAAAGGGACAGTCCGGGTGAAAGACATTGTAGACTCGCTACGGAACCAGGAAGTGCTTCGAGATTTATCAAACTCGCTATCGTCTGAAAGTTACAAGTATAGTTTACACCCCGAGAAGATTCTGGACGGAGATGGGGACACGCTAGGATTTGCTGAAGATTGTGAGAACAGCTTACGTTTATTGAAAATGAAACACGACGCCGAGGTTTCCAAGCCGTGTTCTATGGAGCAAGGAGATAACACGCACTTGAATGTGCCGCTCTTCCATCCCGCGCAGACGGATCTCTTTCCAAGCGCCAAGGAAGGCCTCGGGATCACGGGTAGATCGGACGACGAGGAAATGGTGTTGACGTCAAGCTTCGACCATGAACGCGGTGAGTTTATATTGAAACAGGTCCCGAGCTTCGACTCCATCAACGATCAGAGTTGCGAGACGGTAGAATTCTGCGACATGGACGTGTGCGCGATGCGCTCGAGGGACGACGGTTCGCCTAGCTGCGCTGAAGACATTTCCGGGAGTCACTTCTTGGTGGTCGATAGTTGTCTAGTTAAAAGCGGGTCAATTATGTGTCTAGATTCAGATATCGCGCACATCGATTCCCCAGAATCCTCTGACCCCACTCTCAATAGTAACCTTGCCATTCAGTCAGAAGTGGGGGACAATATATCAATTCTAGCCGAGTCATCTGTTTTCGACGACAAACTCCTCAATGTTAGGAATAAACAGTCCCTTCTAGCCGAGAATGGTATTTTAGCTGATCAGGAGTTGAGTATAGGAGACACTTCTTATAGTTGGATACTTACGATTCCGTAAGAATGAATATTTTAAAAGACAACGACAGGCTCTCCGAGCAGAAGTAGATCTTAGATTGAGCGGCTCTGGGCCGATTTTAATCGCGACGAGTGTCTGGCGAGCGATCTAGAGGACGACGACGACCACGAAGTGCAAATGATCAAGGGTTGCAGTTTAGCTCAATTCTCGGAGGGTAGCGACATCGGACGCAAGTCGTTTTATAGGCACGTCCGTTCACCGAGACTAAAGGCGAGCATCTCACGAAGGGACCCGGATATGTCTGCGATGTCAGGTGATCCCGACCCCACACGTTCTTGCTTGACTCTGTCCGAGATCGTGGAGGATTCCAAGCTAGACGAGGCGACGCCGGAGGAAAGTAGCGACGCGACCAAGACCCGAGGCAGGTCGGGCTCGGAGGGTATGGCGTTGAAGGAGAGAAGTTTCTTACTTGGGCATGACTTAGTTGATGTTATAAATATCCATTTACAAAGTTCACATGGTAATTTAGAGAGTTTACATTCCTCATTTAACATGGGCATTGATGTAGGGGGTCTTGAATCGCGGCAGTCGTCGCTCCCCGGTGAGTTTGTCATCAAGAACGAGCCGACGACAACAACGGCGACCGAAGAGGACCACAAAGAGTTCCCGGCTATGATCAGCGTCGTGGTGGACCCACCGTCGCCCGAGGCCCACCCTGCGCCGACCAGGAGGCGCGTGCAGCTCGACGAATCTATCTTCAGGCGGTGCAGCACGGGCAAACGTGAGTAGCTCTATACAACACTCTTAGTTACTTTTGTCTAAACTATACACTCTTCTGACCTGTTTCAACGGGGGTGTACTGCTTCTAGATCGCCACCCACATGCGCCCCTCTTGAATACATGTATTTGCAGCAACTCCTGCCATACGACAGATATAAATTAAATTAATTTTGTAACGCGTGTGCTTGCTTTTAGAGGATAAAACTACTACTTCAGAGGTCACGTGTAAATAACAGTCTGTTTACTTACACTGCATGCCTACATATTTACACTTCTTTTATATTTAGCATTCTCACCTTCACCAATTACCAAATATAAAAAGCACATGCATTTTATCAGAGCCTACGTTGTTTTAACACGTCGTTGCATGACAAGTAGATGCAAAATTATTTTTCCTCAATCTATCTTTCTAAATTTCTACAACCTTCTCTTCATCCTTTAGTGGTCTGTTTTAAGAAAATGCATTGTTCTATTGCAACCGCGTCTAAATCTTCACCAATGATCGTAACACAACCACTTGGCGCCATCTTGTTTCTAGTCTCCCCCAGCTGCAGCGTGGCCGGCTTCGCGCGCTCTCCTGCGGCCACTCGCCGCATCTCCAACTGTTCCCTGCTGAAGGCTCCGGACGGGCCCTCACTCGCTCAGAGGTCCAAGTCCCTCACCGACACCGACCACAGGAGGCAGCTGCCCATCATCAACCCGCTCGTCAGGCTCCCGATGTGGCCAAGTAAGTTCGTCTCATCTTACACTATCTAGCCCACCTTGTCACTCGGCATTCACGTTTCCTATACGATTCAAGCATGTTGGTTACATTGCGTCCTTCATGTGTTATGTCAGTTACCATTATAGTATTTTGACTTAATTGATTTGAGACACGCATACAATCTCGTTAATAGACAGCTAAGACATATACTCAAAATAATTTAGATGTAACAAAGGGTCAAGGTATAAATACGGAAAATAAATTCGACCTGTAACTGCATCCTTGTAAAGCTTGTTAAAATTGATCTTGGGACTACCTTAACACATAACAAAAACTTGTAGAAATACAGCCAAACCTTACACACTCAAAAGGAATGAGATCTAAAAAAAGGGCCAAGCTCATCTACCCTTCCACATAAACGTACAGTGTCCCATAAACAGCATCCTCGAAAAGCTTGGCAAAATAGAATTTGCGATTATTAATTTAACGTAATAGTTTATCCAAGTTCTTTTTTTCTAATTAATTTAAACGTAATAACATGCAAATTCTATTTTGCCAAGCTTTTCGAGGATGCTGTTATGGGACACTGTACGTTTATGTGGAAGGGTAGATGAGCTTGGCCCTTTTTTTAGATCTCATTCCTTTTGAGTGTGTAAGGTTTGGCTGTATTTCTACAAGTTTTTGTTATGTGTGTGATCTCATTACTTTTTCAAGTTCCATTACAAAATTATTTGCTAAAATATAATATTTTTATCAAAGTTGATTTAAATTCTATGGTATTAGCAGTAACAATATAGGATGTAAAATATCTAGACCCGGATTCATGTACATCCTGGGTATAGGTGGTATAACCATGGTATAACGACGGTATAAGGACTGGACCCCAATTCTTGAGTTCGTGGGAGATGAGTTGAAAACGCAATTTGAAAACGAAGTCGTTTTCGTTTTCGAAGGAATTGTTATTCTTGAACGGTATCGTGGAAAACGTCATGGGTTGTGAGTTGAAAGCATTGATATTAAACCCCTATAGTAGGGTTGAAAGAGTATCACGAAATCCAAACACTTTAAAAAGATTTGCGTATAGCAAAGAGCTCGAAAAAGTTCTATATTTATTCTAGATGGCAGTGCCTTCATAAACGCGGGCCAATCGAAAGACGAGTTGTATGAAATGATTTGATTGTTGCAATTATGTAAACAAACAGATGAGCAAGCTCATATCAGAACAGTTGTGTGGCATAGGGTTGGCTAGGCTTGTCAAACATGTAATGTAAGTATGAATTTTACTAGTCCTATAGCCAAATGGAACTGTAGACCTACACTTTTGCATTATAAATAATTTTCCACATCTGGGCCTAGGCCAGGGACGGTTTCTGATTTGTTTTATGAGAGTATAATGACACCTTTTCTCGTTCCACACAAAGAAGAAAAATTTTAAATGTCCGCTATTTGTTTACGTATCGCACTTTCCCGCCTAACTCTGCTTATACCGTCAACAAGTGTCAAGTAACTATGGTTACTTGTTGATTGTATGCCAAGTGTTTAAGGCTTATTTTAAAACCTTTATTTGGAAGCCTTCCAACAAACTTTTTCAACTTTTTTTTCAAAAGAGACTATATTTCTATAACCTTAATGTCCATGTAAAATATGAACATTGTAGTCCCACCCGTCTGGTCAGAATCGCGGGCCGACGTATTAGATGTTAGCAGTAGCAGTAGTAGCAGTAGTAGGCAGTAGCAGTAGGTAACATCCTTAAAGTGATTGTGAGCATGTTTCAAGCCAATTTTCACCAAGAAGAATAATCGTACCCCAATAAAATTTGCATGTGTTGTCAGGTACCTAAATCCCCTCGATTGTGATAGTTTTCAAGTTCACATCACGTTACATGACGGCTGGGTAACACCTCGAAATCACCCCAACTCTGCTTGGTGTATAAGGTGCTTGAGTGTGTAGCGCACCGCGGCTTGGCTGCGGCGCCCTAACGGGCACCTAGATTGATTATCAACTTAAAGTTAAACAAGTAGGAGGAAGAAAAAGGGTAACTAGAACCGGAAAAGTAAGTAACAGTGTTTTAACCCACATTTTCACCCAGAAGGAATGTTTGCACTCCAACAAAAATTGTTGTGTTTTATATAATTAACAAATTTATTTTACATTTGGATACTTTGGAGCCGTCCTAGCAACGAAGCACATAATACATTTCAGAGTTGTTCTGAATCGGCCTTGTTGATTCTGGCGTTGATTCGCGGGTGTTCGCACTGTCCATACCACTGATTGCTATATTTCCTATTAAATATCGATCTTTGGTTGGTTATCGCTCACTCGTCGATTGCGTCGGGGCCTGCAGGGTTGGGCTTGGTCGCTTTGATTTAAAGTCCCCCATTGAAAATCAGTTATATAACTGAGGGGTAGACTCTAAATAAAATGTATTTATTTATTTATTGTATTAAGGTGGTTGACACCTCAAAAACGCCTCAACATGACTTGCTGTATTATGTCCCTGAACATACAAGCGCACTGCGGGTTAACTGTGGCTCCCTAACGAGCACCTTGACAACTCGGCTTGCTCTATAAGGTGCCCGAGTGTACTACTTGAATTGGAGGAGTTGGGGGAACCACATTAAAAACTTTCTGTGACTACACGAGCGACGATTCACGTCAATTGTTAAGAGTATAATGAATTACCCACATGAGGCAAATCCTTCACTGACCCGGCACCTCCACCATTTTTCTAAAAATATTTAGTTTGAACGATTACAAATTTATCTGCCAGAAGAGGATTTGAACCCGGTACCTTCTGTATTCGGATAAATCCGGATTACCAACGACCACATTATTAAAAAAAAGAATTAAAACGTTTAACTTACACAACTCAGATGTTTATAATTTTAGTGGGATGTTATGTGCAATACAACCAAGAAAGGAACAAAATCATAAGCTATGTTCACCGATGACTAATCTGTTCTCGTCTGCAGACGTGAGCGGCGCTGGACTCATCAGCAAGGTACTCCGGGCCAACGCCGACTTCCTCTGCGCGGCTGCGTCTCCGCTCATGGACCCGGACGAGACACTCATGTGAGTACGAGAGGGGGGGGGGGGCGTAAGTCCAGTCTACTCTCTACTGGAGAGTGTGAAGCCCAAGTCCCGGCGGGAAGATTCAAAGCTTTCGATTAGAATACCTTAAATTCTGCATTATTTATTTGTAACCGCACTTGAACTAGATGAGCCTAAAGAGAGTGTGCAAAGTGAAAAATTAATTTTACTACCCCATTTACTAATTAAACGCATCTTAATAGCAACATAAGGTCTGGTAAATTCACCTAACAAACAAACTTTACTTGTTTAATTTCAGGGAGGGTTACTTCGAGCGGTCGGTAATGAACAACTACTTCGGTATCGGCATCGACGCGAAGATCTCGCTCGACTTCCATCAGAAGAGGGAGGAGCATCCAGAGAAATGTCGGTCTCGAGCCAAGAACTACGATGTGGTACGGGGTCCTGGCCAGCAAACAGTGGCTTCAGGTGAGGCAGCGTTAACAGGGAATGAAGCGAGTAGCCGAACAAGATCTCCGATTGACAAGCATTTTATTTGTTGACATTGCTTTTCAACAACGATGATATGATACGTTTATGGTTACTCAAGGAGGGTGGGGAGGAATTACCCTTCCCAAAGGGCATGTATAAAATAAGAGACTTTGTGGTAAATATTCGTTTAAAGTTTTCCTTTTAAAAAGTCACCCCCTGTTTGGAGAATGGGATCATAGTTGTAAGTGGTCAAATAAAGTGAAAATGAAGTCCATGACAAAGGCTTACATAATGGTGGCCTGGTATAGACAGGCACATTGAGGATGTACCTGATAATTGTAGTCATCGTAGGAAATATCCGGATAAGAGTATACTTCATTTATAGGATTACCCAACAAAACCCTTTGAGCGAATCCAGATTGATTATCTGGGTTCATTTGAAGGCATGATCTAAAATGTGTAGAAGATTCAAAGTAGCCTACCCTCAACTGCAGCAGCACAGGTCATCAATAAATTACGAAGGTTATTTATTTTCTTTAGGTCGGTTTACTAACTCAAACGGTTACAGATAATGGCCCTCCATTTACATCACAGGAATTCCAAACATTTACCAAATTAATGGAATTCGATACACTTTCAGTCCACCGTACCACCCAGATACGAACGGCTGTTCAGAAAACCATCTTAGAAATTGTAAGTGCAAGATAAAAGCAGCCCTTAAATTCGGGAATGATTTTTTCAGATTTCCGTTGGATTATTGTAACAGAGTTCATTGTACAACCTAATGGTGATCCAGCATTTTTTTTTCTCAGTAGAGCATGATGTACTTGATTTGATTGTGTCCGTACGAGTGATTTAGGAATTGGTAAATTGAAAAATGTAAACGTCTTTCATGTGTGCCATTACCGATTCAGCCAGTGGTCAGCAATAAAGTGAAAGGAATAATATGAGTGTTGTTGTTGCCGACAGAAAACCTACAAGAACCTCGAGCAGCGAGTGCAGCTTGAGTGCGACGGTCAGCGGATCCCC